>LPNX010526112.1:39973-54038 GCA_001517045.1 Pseudotsuga menziesii | reverse complement strand
CAATTGAGCTGGGAAACCACCAATTGAGAGTCCAGACAGACTTCTAGCTGGGTGATACCACATGACAAAGCATCCCATAGAAGCTCAATTACAGCCCTATATTCAGAAACATTATTAGAAGCAGGACCTAAGCAAGTGCCTCCTGCGGTAACTAGTTGTCCTGAGGGAGAGTAAATGAGCCATGCTGCTGAAGCTAGATCACAAGTGTGGCGGCTGGCACCATTGACGAAACCTAGATACCTCTCAGAAGACATCTACAACAACTAGCAGATGGTATAAAAAATAGAACCGAGAAACTAATGTACATAAAAATACATACAATAAAATATAAGAAAAAGCACTAAGCCTAATCATAGTACTTTTTTAGGTAGAGCCCATTTCTAGGCTCAGACAACTTGTTCCCAACAAAATCAATTAACTCATATGCACCCTTCTTTAAGACCTTCAACACGACATAAGGTCCTAACCACATGGCCTTGAATTTTCCTGCCCCCAAGGGTTCTTTGTCTTGGTCCCAAAGCAAAACAAGTTCCCCCTCAGAGAAAATCCAAGGTTTGACTGACTTATCATATTGATTTTTGACCCTATTCTTGTGAACTAGTTAGCAGTCATCTCTACGTTGTTCATCAAGGTGTTCTAAATGTACCAGATGTTCTTCAAGCTCTGTCGTATCAGGTAACACATGAATAAATATTTTTAAAGACGGGATTTCACATTCAACCGGGGTAACTGCTTCCACTCCATGAACAAGTTGGAAGGGAGAGAAACTTGTAGCCATTTTTACATTAGTTTGGTATGCCCAAAGAGCAGGGTATAGCATGATGTGCCAGTTAGAATGGGCTGCATCAATTGTACGTTTGAGGATGGTCTTCAAAGTCTTGTTTACAGCCTCAACATGACTGTTTTCTTGCGAATAGTATGAAGATGAATGTTCTTGTCTGAATCCAAGCATAGTGGTCAGTTCCATCATCATGCTATTTTGAAAATGTCTACCATGGTCAGTGACAATCACTTTGGCTATACCAAAACCATGCTATAATCTGATTGAATACAAATAATGATGTTGTTTCCCCGTCGGCTTTAAAAGTAGGCATTGCCTCTGCCCATTTCATAAAATAGTCAACAGCGACAATAATATATTTATGCCCCCCAGCCGAGGTTGGGTTACACGTCAAGTAATCAATCCCCCATTTCATGAAGGGGCCTACTGAGACAATGGGAAACAATGGAGTGAGATGTGACCGCATTTTCCTGGTGTAAAGCTGACAAGGATGACAGCGCTTCACCGCTTCCACACAATATTTGAAGATTGTGGGCCAGAAATAACCGGCACGTAGTATCTTCTGGGCCGTTGCTAACCCAAATAAATGACCCCCACATGCTCCACTATGGGAATCATTCAGGACAATCTCCGCTTCCTCGTGGGTAAGACATCGATGCAAAATGGAATCTACCCCTCTTCGATATAACGTATCTCCTATGATGAGGTAGTTCTTAGCATGAAGGCGTAATTTAAGTCATTCCTCCCATGAGGAAGCTGCAGGATACTTCAAAGTCTGGAGATATATAAGGATATCCCCATATCAAGGATTAGAGGTGGATATCAAGAAGATATGCTCATCTAGGAAAGAGTCATCTTCAACGAATACATATTCTTCAGTAGGAAATTATTCTATAAACTTAGCAAAAACTAAGGACTTTTTAGACTTAGCGGACTGAAAATCGAAGTCAAACTCTTGGGAATGACTATCCATTTGTTGAATTTTCCCCCAACAATCCATCGAGACAAAACATATTGAAAAGGATTCACATCCTCCACTACTGTTGTGGTCCTCAGTAAAATGTAGTGACGTAACCTCTAAACAGCATAGACAACTGCTAAGTCTAATTTCTCAATGTGGGAGTACCTGAGTTCAGGTCCGGCCAAAGCACGGCTAATATAGTAAATGACATGCTCTATGAGCTTATCATACTCCTGGACCAGTACTACCCCAATGGTCGACTCAGACGCGGCCAGATACAATATAAAATCCCTAGAGTAATCTGGTAGACGCAGTAAAGGTGCTGACAACAAAGCTTTTTTCAATGCCTCGAAAGCGAGTTGTGTAATTTCATCCCATACAAATGGGGTGTCCTGTTTAAGCAGGCACATGAAACCCTTGGTAATCTTGGCATAGTTAACGAAAAACGTCAAAGAAAATTAGACTTCCCTTGCAGGCTTTGAAGTTTCCTGATAGAACGAGGAGGAGGAATATTTACAATGGCCTCTACTTTTAATGGATCCACTTGGATGCCTCTATTAGAGACAATGAACCCAAGCAATCTTCCTGACTCAACACAGAACACACACTTGTGGGGATTCAAGCAGATCTTATAGTATCTGCATCTCTCAAATATCAACCATAAGTGATCTGGATGTTGAATCCTCTTACGAGAATGTGTAGGCAGATCATCAAGGTAGGGTTCGACAATGGATTTGATATCATGGAAGGAAAAGTTCAGAGCCCATTGAAAGGTTTCCCTAGCATTTTTCAATCCAAAGGGCATTTTTTTTTACGCGAAGGTACCCCAAGGACAAATGAAAGCAGTTTTATGTTGGTCTTCTGGTTTTATTTGAATTTGATTGTATCCAGAGAAGCCATCCATAAATGAGAACACTTCACTTCCCACACAAGCATCTATAATCTGGTCTATAAATGGCGTGGGATGGTTGTCCTTAGGATAGGCTTTATTCAAATCTTTGAAGTCAGTACAGACGCGTATGGTCCCTTGCTTCTTATCAATAGGAATAGGGTTAGATACCCATTCTGTCAGAGCTATGGGATAAATAAAACCAGCCTTCAACAGTTTTTCAACTTCAACCTTCACAACCGTCGCTTTACACCGGTTAATAGGTCTTAACTTTTGTCAAACAAGTTTGACATCAGGATATGTTCGGATATCATGTTCAACAATCAATGGATCAATGCCTGGAATCTCCTCATATGACCAGGAAAAGACATCACAAAATTCCTTAAACAAGGCAGTATAGATAGCAATCTCTTTAGGAGAGCAGTTTGCACATATATATATGTTTTCCATGACATCAAGATTTACAGAGATGTTGATAGGGATAGTAGCAGAAATATTTGCCATATTCCCCTCGGCAAACATTCCTTCCATGGGTAAGGGATTGATGGGTGTATCAACATCATCTGACAGTCTCATATGAAACTCTTGATTTTCTATTCTTCTTAGATCTGGAAGAAAATAGGATCGATGGTGAAGATCTTCACAGATCTTACCACATCCACTCATGGCTTCCAAAATGGCTTCATTAAAAGGTAAAACCATATCTAAACAGTCCGTAGAGTGTAAAGAGTTTTCTTCCCATGTGGGAAAATAGACTTCTTCCAGGTCCTCTGAGACTGTGAGAGGATCTGGAATGGGATCAACAGTGGTTTGAGTGATAGACTGGTAAGCTACTTCCACTGCCAATAAGGGCATTTTCGGTTCATGGGGGGAAGGGAGAACCCAAGGATCAGTCCTATCAACAACCATGGCTATGGACTTCCCCACACTAGTAGAACCAATATAGTTAATTGGGGCTGGAAGATCAAATGTGCCCCTCAATGATGCGTACATTCCAGCCCCCAAGCTCTGTGCAGCAAGTTTGACCTAATCAACCAATGGCACAGCGGACTCATTAGACTCTAAAAGGCCTTTTTGAGTAAAATCAAGTTGGTCAATAGTAACCAACTTTCCTTCATGTGGAAAAACCACTACCTGAAAGATGGCCAACACAATAGCGGACATGGCATAAGTCTGGTTTCTTCCCAAGAGAAAATTATAGTCCAAAGGTGCACCAATCACTTCCACCTCAACAGACACTGCTTTCCCTGCCAGCTTAATTTCAAAAGCTGGTAGGATACCATGTGGACAGAATGACCTTCCATTGAAAGCAGTAAGTAGAGTGTTTGATGGGACCAACTCTAAGGATCTGAGAGCTTTCCAATAGGACAAGGACATAACGCATGTAGAAGCACCCTCATCAACAATTTCCCTTCCAATGGTCTTTCCACCATGGATGACATCTATTGATAAGGATACATGGTAAGGTAGGCATATTTTAACACCAGACAAATGAAATTTTGCCATGAGACTCGATGAGTCCATGCTGTCTAAAGCTGCTAAGAGGGCATCCCGCTAGGCGGGACAGCTCTGTAACACCTCTAAAGCTGACATTGTACATGGGGTTTGGGATAGATATTCAACCACGGAGTAGTTTGAAGCAGCCCTAGCATTAGGGTTATGCAAGGTCTTCTTGAAGAAACCTTTCGGTATCTTCGGCATAGTTTCAGCAAGCTTCTTGATCGTGAGAGGGTTAGAAGTTTCACCTATGGCCTTACCCTTCTCAGAAGTCTCTTTCTCATAGTTTTTATTCCTAGTCTGTAACAAAGTCGAAGATCAAACCATGTTGATATTGTTTGGGTCAGGGGCATTTTGAGTGCCCCCTACTACATTAGAAGCCGAAGCAGAGTTCTGCCCTTAGGGAAAAGGATCCTTCAGGACAGCTGGTTGTTGAGCTTTAAGCAGCTTCTGGGCTTGTTCCATAAGGGGACAAAGGTGAGTAAGGTGATCCTCATGGCACAACTTACATGGGAATTTAACCTTCTTCTTTTCTTTCTTTCCCATCAGCACTATTCGCGGGTTTCTGCTTGTTTTGGTTTCCCTCTCCTTTTTTTCCTCTCTTTTTCTTCCCACCGGGCTGCTAATTTCCCTTTTGAGAGGTCTGTGCAAAAATATTTGCACTCTCGAGGGAGGGGGTAGACTTTGTTTCCTCCACCATAGAATGCTTGACGGAAAACTGATGAAGTTGTTTAGCCAAAGACTCTACGGTGGAAGAGTTTATGAACCCAACCACACCATCAGCATGGGGTCCAGGCTTAGGCTTCTCCACATCGTCGGTAGGCGTCGGTGCCTCAGGGATAATCTCATACAAGATCCCATATTGTGAATAAATCAAATCCAATTGTTGGGCCCTGAGAATGGCTTCTTCTTCATTCGTCACTCCTGAGGTGGATACGTCCTTAGATATGTAGGGAAACAGGGATTTAAGGAACCACTCTAGTAAGAACTCAGGAGGAATGGTGGCTTTTATAAGGCTCTTTCGCCTCCTCCACTCTTGGATATGATTCGAGATGTGGGTAGCCTTTTTCTACCTAAAGGTATATAACAAGTCTGTTCCGAAATCATATCGGACCGAAAGCTGAAAGTGGCTAAGGAATGCACTAGCCAAGTCTCAAAAACTACTGAAAGCAGCAGAAGGCAACTCAATGTACCATTTTGTTGTGGTACTTGTTAAGGTTCTATGGAACAGCCTCAACCTAACTGAATCTTCATTTAGTGAATTCGAACAACACCATAAATGAAACATGGTGGCATGAGCCCCGGGATCTTCACCAACTTTACCTTTGAATTTAGGGATGTCTGATGGAAATTTGGTGGGAACAGGTGGCCATGAGGGGTCATGCATCACCGAGTCATTCATCAACTTAGACAAATCTGACAAGTTTAACATTTCCAGGAACGGAAGCTTGGGTCAAACTGGGGCACTAAAAGTTCCAATCTGGGGATTAGGGGGACCTGCCCCCGAATTCCCATAAGTAAAGGTGGGGTTTCCCCCTACCACCGGTTGCGAAGTGGATGGATTACTTTGAAACAGATTCCATCCATAAGCCATAGGGTTGTGAGTGGGAGGTGCAGTATAAGAAGTTCGGGCCGTCCCAATCAAAACTGGGGTCTGAAAAACAGGAGCAGGTATCCCTCCGCTAAACAATGAAAAGGGAGAGCTCATAAATGGGGCTGAGATGGGGGTTTGAAAAATTTGCCCATAAGAGGTATTGTTTCCAAACATCACTCCTACATAATAAGGTGATGGGCCTATGTACGGAGTGGATGGGGGAATGTGTCCCCCATTCCAAGGAAATCCTTGGAAGAAATCCGAGGATCCTACTGGACCCCTCTGGGAAGTGTATGTGAAGGATGAAGGAATAGTAGGTATACTAGGAATCCCAGTAACCATGTCACCGAAAGCACCTGCTAGGCTTGAGTGAACCGGCGGTTGGACCACCTGGCTCACTGGAGTCAAAGGCATAGAAGGTATGCTAGATCTAGGGGCACTTACCGCGGGAGGTAGTACCCCTTCAACCGAAATGGCTAAGGTGAAAACAAAAGAACTTTCTCCCGTAGTAGACATAATCCTACCCACAGGGACACCTAAAATTGGTGAATCAAAAGGTCTAACATGGACGATCATAGGATCATTTAAGTTAGTCAAGGGTGTGTTAAAATTCCTTGCAAACTCGTTAGTCTGCAAGTCTTCTATCTCAACTATATCAAAATCAAGACGATTAGCTATAAGTGATGGTTCACCTAGAACTTCACTTACTCCTACCGGTTCAAATGAACCATCCATGTCCAATCTCTGCCTTTGGGGTGGAGGTGGAGGTTCCAATGTGACGAGAGGAGGAAGGTTTTGCAACCTTCTTGACCTTCTTATAGGTTGGTCCTCCACGATTGAAAATTTAACAAATCAATCCCTAAGGCCAACTAAACACAGATAAAACCAGAGAGCAAACATTACAAAATTTCCTAAAGCCTCAAACACTCAACAAGGGTGAAAGATATGCTTTCCCGAAGAAAGATGAAGAACGATTACTTGGCGTCCTTGAAGTGGTTCTTAAGCCCAAGTGGAGGAATCACCCACTGCCCTCCTACACTTTCAACAAGGGTTACCTTCCAAGCCCATCCAAGGTGAACCAAAAATAGCCTTCTGGTTTACCTAGGTATGAACCTTATATGTCAAGAGACTAAATGATACCTTAGCTATACTAACAGTCTGGGGGGACAGTCGCAAGCCTGACTCGTACGCATGGGCAGGCTAGCTAAGCCCGAAAATCTTTCTAGGACAGAATCCCCAAATGTGTAAAATTCCTTATTTACGTTTTGACAAGGAATCGGGGGGTTATCTCCTCAGTCCAATGCCTCCACGCGGCCTCGTTCTTGATTCCCTTTTGAGAGGAGCTTCCCAGATACAATTGATAAAGACAAGGATTTACCTATCGAATAGTCCACTACGTCTGAATTTTAAAACTTATGGAAAGTTTACACTTCTTATCCCACAAGTCTAGCCTAAGCTAGTAGGTGAATGGCCCTAAAAAATAAAAATTACTAGTAAATTTTAATTATTGCGTTCATTTTAAAGGGCTATTTCTTACTCAGAAGGAAATGGAGTGATGAGCTATGGTGTTTTTGACTCGATAAGAAATAAAAAAGTAAAGGTGTATTTTTTTCAAAGAAAATTACCACTACTAAAGCAAACTTCCTTTTCTTTTGTAACTATAAATTGATGAACAAATGCAACGATAAAGAGAAACTAAGACTATATTTTTGTAGTTTTGAGATTATATTTTAAAACTGAAATGAAAACTACTTATGCAAGAACAAATGCAAAAAGATTGAAAATGTTTTCCTTTCCACTTTTTAAAATACTCAAACAATACTATGCACCTAAAATGCACTAAACTTGAGTATACTTGGACCAAATCAACTGTATAAACCAAGCAAATTGAAGTAAACAGATTAATAAGACCAAAAATCAACCAACAAGGGAAGACTTGGAACCCTAGCTTGGGCGGGTATAATGACAAGAAATCATTGAAAACACACAAAGGTAAGTGGCAAACCAATCACTATCTAAAAATAGACTAGGAAAAACATTGCCCAAAACCTTGATCACTGATTCGAACAAAAACACTTCAACCTATAACCCAAACAGGCAAATCTACTTCAAAATGCAAACAGAAGAAAATCCAAACAAAAGAAACTCAAGGGCTTCATAGGAAATCACAAGGTGTGGCCACCAAGGTCATCAAACTAATAGCACGGTGTTTATAAGGAGGGACAACTAACAAACAGGAATCACAAAAGGATAGGGACAAGCAAACCCTAGCCCAAAAATCCCTATTTCAAGGCTTGTACGTGATTGTGTATAAGGCCAACTCGCATACTATACATGAATGTCCTAGAGAACAACCCACGTACACAGGCCTCTATACGTGACTGTGTATAAGAGCAACCTGCGTACAGGTACAAAATTTTCTCAAAAAGAAGGAAAATCCACAAGGCCTTCAAACACTATGGTAAGCATGAACCAGAACAAGATACCACACACAAACTCAAGGCAAAGACTAGTCAAGGGTAATAGAAATAACCTACAACAGTCTGGGCTCCCCAGAGGAGTCACTAGTTCTATTGTTTAGGAATAAACACCTTATAACCGAAGGTCTGGGGTTACCAACGTACTCTTAAAACTTGCAGGAAATCAACTTTAAAGTACAAAAAGGAAATAGGAAGATATGATGGACTCACCCGATTCAAGACAATTGATCCAATCTTTGACTTCTCCTGCTCTGTTTCTCCTCCAAAGCATTCAGGGATGTTTCTCCTTCACCTGTAAAGAGCAAATCCTCCAAGTGCAAGCTTATACATGTATATAGGACAAGTTAGATAAACAGTATATAGAGTGCTTAATCATAAATATTCATCCAACCATGATACATGAAAGATATTCAACACATTTGGAATAAGGATTCTCTTTATTAACAATAGCGAATGAGTTAAGGTTACAACCCAATGCCTGAAACAAGGACTCCTTTGCAACCAAAGGGTTCTAATTTCTGTTGCTCCAAGGACTTCTGAATAGATACCACCAGCATAACTTTGCTCTCCAAGTATGATTTCTTAATGCCCTCCCCAAGGCCTTTATTTATACTTAGTGAAATAAGGAAGTTTCGAAGGTTGAGGAGGTTGAGACAGTTAAGATAGTTACTGTTTAGGGCTTAACATATCTCAAATAATCACGATTTATTATTTTTAATGTCAAAGGGAGGCGTATGCGAGTATTGATACTGGAAACCCGCGTATGGCATGCGAGTTGCTATAAGGGAAACCCACGTACAGATATATTCACGGGTTGCAATGACAAATACTCGCGTACAGTACGCGACATGCTATAAGAAAAGTCGTGCATGTATGTGGGTTGCTTATAGGCAAAGTCACGTACAGCAATTGACATATTAACAGGTAAAAATGGCAAGCTGGATGGATAGTGAATGTATTTCATAACATGCCCATCTATAGTGTTTTAGGAAACCTTCAATCCATAAATGTCTTTTTGTCCACCAACATAGGAAATGTCGGCACTCGGACGGAGAAGTGCCATTTGGGTTGATAACAACAACTTGTCACCAGGCCTGCTGGTAGTGGTAAGTCAACTTATTACTACAATACTAAGAGAGTATTGCTTGTTCTGTGCATATGGTGAACCTTAATATGGATGTAGAGGATTTTAAATATTCATCAGTAGTTGTTACTGCGCTTACCCATGTAAGGAGAGATGTTGAGAACTTTCATTGCATTAGGTTTTTCTAATCATAACATGCTACCAAAGGTTACAAAGAATGTTTCCAATTTATACCCTCACGATCTCATCAAATTGATAATCGTCCACCAATTGAAAGAAATTTTGACAATCTGGAAGCCCAATACAAAAAGTCTAAATCATGGTCTGTTTCATCTTCTTTGAAATCGAAGGCAGCTGCTATCGCAACTAAGCCTTCTTCTTGATTTTTATTTTTTCATAGTGGGACTTGGCACATCTTCGGCTTAGGGGATGTAGGTGTTTGTTTCAATTTTGTGATGATGTTCATATAAACCGTGCCTACGAATGATTAAGCAATAACAAATTATGAGTTATCAAGCTGCATTTCTGTCATATTTGACATTCTTTGTAATTCAGGTACTCATTTATCTAATTAACCAATTTTCATATCTGTTTAAAAAGTGAAGGATCATTTAGACCTCCAACCGCATGTTCATTTAGATGGGTATTTGCATAGTCATTCAAACTACCAAATTTACCATAGAAATTGCTTATTTCGCACACTCCTCTCTATTCCAGATCATTAACATAGTCTGCTTTTAGAGGGGTCGACCCTCTCTCTCTGTTTCTCAATCATTACATAAAGACGCACTAATCTTTGTAAAAGGAGGATGTAAAAACTCTGACTTTTGTTCCAATTTCTTTTCTTTTTTTTTCAAAATAATCAAAAAATTTAGAGAAAAAAACACATTAACATAATAAAACTTACATTAATATCTATATACATAAAAGCACATAAAAATTTGTTCTTTTTGTAAATAAATCAAATAACAAAAAAACTTAAGAAATAATAATAAAAGGGTTATGGTAGCATTACAAAAATAAAAATTATGGTTCTGCAGTTGGAGGCCATCAGCTCGTGCAGATTGTGATTGTGCGGAGAGTGGTCCCGACTGTTGCTCTTACTATTTTTTGTCCATCAGACAGATGATTCGAATGGAACATTTTGCAAGCCATCGAGGCCATCATCAGAGGATTTTATTGAAGTTATTTCCTTATGGTATTGTCATAAGGAAGTTGAATGAGCTAGTGACACCTATGATTCACTGCTTAGAAAAACAGAGATGTGATTTCATTCAAGTGCATTGAAATCCTCTTCTTATATTTGGTATCCCATTCTCTCCATCATGCCATAATTTAGAGCATCAACATTGTTGATTTGAGGATCAATCGTCACCTGCACTTCTCTCTCTATTTCGCTAGGATTATATGCCAAAAACATTAGTCCCAATGAGGAATATCTCATCCTTTATCCCGACCACTCTTCATAAACTTCTTTATTGCGGATGATATAGCTTCTTTCAATGCCTAGTTATAAGCCTTTTAGAGTGATCTCTGAGACCCATAGATAATAATGGTTTGAAAATATTGGAGAAGGAAGAATGTGAAAAATAATGGACAAAGAACATTCCAATATATCTTTTATTGAATGTATTAAATAGTATATATTCGCTCGTTTACAGCGGGTAACGAAAACAACTAAACAAAGAAGTTTCAAATTGTCTACAAATTATACATACAATACATCGAGATTAATTATTTATTTCTAGCACTCCTTAATCTCGAGGGTTACATTATTAACTATATATAGATTTTGACGTTGAAATTGAAAAACATCTCTTCACCAAGGCTTGATGAAGATATCAGCTAGTTGTTCTTTAGAACCACAAAACTTGAGAGAAATGTCACCATCTTTGACAACTTCACGAATGAAGTGAAATCGAGTTTCAATATGTTTTCTTTTCTGATGAAATATATTATTCTTTGAGAAGGAAAGGACAGATTTATTGTCACAAAAAATCAAAACAGGTTCTTTTGTCGTATATCCAAAATCCATCAAAAGTCGTTTAATCCAAACTGCATGACATGCTTCCGTTGTTGTTGCTACATAGTATGATTTTGCAAAAAAAAAAATAGAAACTATGGGATGCTTCTTAGATTCCCCTGAAATCAAATTCTTTCCAAAGAGAAAAGCACATCGTGAAGTGTTTTTTTTTGTCGTTAATATTATCTACATACACAATCACTATCTATGTAACCTTAATCATTATCTGCGTAACCTGTGAGCATACTATCTGGTGAAGTTGTGTACTACAAACCATAAGTTGTTACATACCTGCAATGTATCTTAAGATCCTCTTACCAACTTTCCAATCATAATCCTTAGGAGATTCCATAAACCTGGAAATGTAACTTGTTGCATATGCTTGTTGAGCTCCAAAAATTGTCCATTTTCATGACTTCATTTTTGCTACTTTCATATCTCATCCACCCATAATTTAGTACATCTATGTTTAATGAAGCTATGATTTACTTTATTTTATCAATTTAAACCATTAAAATTAAAAGAAGCCTAACCTCTTATTTTTTATGTATTAAATACAATATTGTGCAAATGATAAGTATTTCAATACTCCATCCAGCCCTTCATCCGACCCTGAGTTCAGCACTAAGTTTGATCACATGTTTCTTATTGGTTTGGCTTACCCTTTTGAGGAACAATTCACCTTTGTATCTTGTTGATCTTATATATCTTCATATAAATTAAAATCACAAGTTAATGTTGAAGCTTTGGTTACTCATTGAATGTGAATCCTTTAAATTATTTAAAAATAGAAACCAATTCTACCATTTAAAATATTAAAGTAATTTTAATCGTAATTTTAATCATAATTTTAATTTTAAAATATACCAAATATTAATCTATTAAATTAACACAATTATACATATAAACAAATCCATTCCAATATGATATTTTAATCCATTTGTTGTTTCCATTAAAAGTTATTATACACATAGAGTAATAAATCCAGGTCGCATGGAAATTAAAACTTTAATTTAATTGTTATTGGATGTCAAACTAAAAACTAACTCCATGTAGTTTTATTTTTTCCCTAAGTTGACTATTCTTACCATTTAAATTTTCAAAACTATGTGTATTAGAAATGTTTTAATGCATTATATATTTGTTTTAATGTAGTATAGAGTTTATTTCCTATGGTTTCTATTCTTCCTTGTTCACCATTGTTTAGTGCAGATTTCATTCGATTCCAACTCTCCCTGGATTCTATAACGCGGCGTTCTACGACTCCTCTGCAATTCATTTGATGATGCAGTCAATTCAAACGTTGTATGCATTTACGTAAAGCTTTGTAGCCGTATGCATAAATCACTTATAAAAACTTGTGCATGTATGTTGTGACCTCATATTAAAATTTGCATACATCTTATTATTTAGGTGAAGCGTTCTGTACCTTATATCCCTAGGGTGCATACATATGGTTTTTAAAACACATACATATTAAAGTGCATACATATGGTTTTTAAAACACATAATCATAAATTTAAAGGGCATACCCATAATCTTAAATTTAAAGAGGAAGAGCTTTGAGTTCCAAGTATTTGTTTCAAAAATAAGAGTTTTTTTATTAGAAATTTATTTTAAAACTGGTTTGTAATTTGTAGTTTTTGATAGATTGAATATTAAATTATTTGTTTTATATTATAATATAGATTATAAAATAGGAATAACTTTATGTGTTAAGTAGAAGTTAATTACAATTTAGTTTATATGTTATTGGATTTAGTTTAAAGTAGTAAAGTGGAATTTAGTTTGTAAGTTGGATATTTCTTTAGTTCATAAATTTTAATTGTTTAGGATGTTTTTATTTAGTTTATAATTGTAATTAAATATATAACATTTAATTTGCAATAACTTTAGGAATAACTTTATGTGTTAAGTAGAAGTTAATTACAATTTAGTTTATATATTATAGAATTTAGTTTAAAGTAGTAAAGTGGAATTTAGTTTGTAATTTGGATATTTCTTTAGTTCAAAAATTTTAATTGTTTAGAGTGTTTTTATTTAGTTTACAATTGTAATTAAATATATAACATTTAATTTGCAATATAGTTTGTGATATAGTTTTTAATTGGTAATTCAAGTTGTAATTTAGTTTGTGATTTGTAGTGTGAAATTTGTTTTAAAATGCTTTGTGAATGATAGTTTTGAGTTTTCAAAGAAAGTAATAAATACGGATTTTGTTGTAAATTTTATTTAATAATTCATAGTTTTCTTGCGTGATTTCAAATAGTATAGATTTAGTAGTATGATTGTTTTGAAATTTATATGTTGATTAATGATAATTAGGTAGAAAGTTAATTAGTGATTTCAAATAGTATAGATTTAGTAGTATCATTGTTTTGAAATTTATATGTTGATTAATGATAATTAGGTAGAAAATTAATTAGACATGTTAGGTGGGTGCTTTTAATTAGTTTGAAGTTGGATTTACAAAATTAGTTTGTAATTGCATTTTTTTCATTCATAACTTTTATAGTTATTATTTGATTTAGTTTATAATTTACAATTAGATTATAATGTAGAGTTGATACTTGAAATTGGTTTGTAGTTTTAAATTAGTGATTGGTTTGTAGTTTAAGATTAGTCTATAGGTTTGCACACACTTTGCAATTTAACATAGGAATAAGGGTGTGTGCAAGAAGTTGAGAGTCTCTTTTGGCGCGTTAGATGCAATACAAAACTGAAAAAACAGACATCCATCAATTTGCATGGATATT
>LPNX010526112.1:9759-14759 GCA_001517045.1 Pseudotsuga menziesii | reverse complement strand
AATACATAAACTAAAGGAATAAGAATGATGAGAATGGAATAATAATCATAATAAAAATTAATAATAAATAAATTAAGAAATCCTTAAGAAATTATTAATTAAGAAATTAAGAAATCCTTAGCCGTACACCCACCCCATTAATTGTGCTTAAACATATCGTGTGCGCGTTTTGGTTATACAAATCGCGTACGCGTTTTGACTCTATATAATGCGTGCGTGTTTTGGGACTGTAAAAACAGTGGATTGTTTTTTTCCGAGAACAACTTCACTCTGTTTTTATGAAAATCCGATTACCACGTGTTTTTTTTCAAGAGCACGAGCCTGCCTGTGGAAATACTCACAATTTACACATTCTCCATCATTTTTTTTGTTATGCAGGTGCAACATTGAGGACATCTTTCATGGTTAAGGAGCACACAGGATAAGATATCAAGCTTCAATGTCATTTCATGGTGATGGTGGATATAACTTTCATTTGCTTATTATTCAAGAGAACCAAAGGTAAATTTTCCCATTCATTATTGCTTTGATGGAAATATGAACAATTGAGAAGGAAGATTGAAGCACCTTGAAGGATCAATAGTTATACAACAAGTTAAAGGTTTGAAAGCTTGTAATTGAGGAGCAACAAAAACAAACTATATTGAATTGATCATTGTGGTGATGGGGAATGTACGTAATAGAGGAAGAAAATCAGCAAGGAAGAAGAGACCTCAAAAAGTCTTCAAAGAAGAGAAAGAAAAGAAAAGAATAGACATGATGAATCGGAGGCTTTCTTTGGAAACTAATCAAATCCAATTATAGAGGATATGGTGGTTCATCCTATTAATCCAACACAAGAAAAAAGGAAGCATTCACTAGAGGGATCTTCAATTTCCACAATAGTTGTTGAACAAGCACCCCATGCACTACAACAAAAACTGGATTTAGCGTCGGATTTAGCGCCGGATTTTAGTGTAATTTTTTCCCAATTTTGATGAACAAACTGGCGCTAAACCTAGCGCTATTGTACAATTTCATAAAATGCCATCTATTGCATCTTTTTTCCCGTCCTTTTTAACATCCATTTTTGCCTCCATTTTTGCGCCCAATTTTTTGCATCTTTTGTTACGCCCTTATTTGCACCCAATTTTGCATCATTTGTTACATCCTTGTTTGCACCTAGTTTGACGCTTACTTTTGCATCCAATGTTGCGCCTTATTTTGCTCCTAGTTTTTCATCGAGTCTTGCACCATGTTTTGCATCAAATTATGTGTCCAATTTTGCATCTAGCGTTACATCTAGCTTTGCATCCAATATTGCGTCTTGTTTTGCATCCAATTTTACTTATAATGTTGCATCCCCTTTTGCATCTAATTTGCATCTTGTTTTAGATATTTTTTTGTATCCATGTTTGTGCCTGATGTTTCATCTCATTTTATGTCATATTTTGCATCTAGGTTTGCACCTAGTGTTGCATCCTGGTTGATGTCTTTTTTTGCATCTATGTTTGAGTCCAATGTTGCACCCAGTGTTGCGCCTAGTGTTGTGACTGGTTTTGCAACCATGTTTGTATCTAATATTGCATCCAATTTTGTGTCCAATGTTGCATCCCATCTTGCATTCAATATTACGTCTAGTTTTACATCCAATGTTTCATCCCATCTTGCATCCAATATTGTGTCTCGTTTTAAGTTTTTGTTTGCGCCAAGTGTTGCCTCCAGTTTTGCACCTGGTGTTATGCATGGTTTTATGTCCATCGATACACCATATTTTGTGTCCAATTTAATGTCCAATTTTACGTCTAGTTAGGAGTCCACTTTTGCATCTACTGATGTGTCTAGTTTTGGGCCTACTATTGCATCTAGTTTTGAGTCATTAATTGTGTCTAGTGTTGACTCTTTTTTTGCATCCAATTTTGTGATTAGTGTAACATCCATTTTTGTGTCCACATTTGCGCCTGACATAAGGTCCACTTTTTCATCTACTTTTGTGTTTTGTGTGACATCTACTTTTACATCATCTTTTGCATTTAGTGTTGCATCTAATATTGCATCAATCTTGCACTACTACATTTTTTACCTTTAGAAATACATTGCAATATCATTAGGGCATGGAGGAATCGAACCACCGAACTCCTGCTTATAAAGTAGGCGCTCTTCCATTGAGCTAGAACCCTTTAAGTCAAACCTTGTTCCATAACAAATAGCTCGGCTTTGGCAACAAGCTGAGTTTGATTGATGAGTTAGAGTCAAACTCCGTGATTTTTTCAACTATGAGATCATTCAAAACCAAAATCATGAAGTCATAGCAATACCTTAGAGTGGATGACAAGATATCATGAGTAACTACATCATAAAGATCTTGCATAGCTTTCATAGCCCCTTTTGCTAGATCAGGTTTCTCTTCATGCATCTGCTCAAAGAAAACATTGTAATCATTATGCTTTTACAAACACAAAAATTCAAATAGAAATTGAAAATCTGTTTCTTTCACGGATACTGTGATTACTATGACTTTGGCCCTTTCTTGCGATAAAAGTATGAAACAGCACTTGAAAACAAAACCATATGCAACTAACAGAAAAAAAAATTGTTTCCAATAAGTTTATGGCACTAATACTACCAAAAAGCAATTTTCATCATTACCAGCATCTAGAAGTCATGAATTTTGAATTCCATTGAATGTAACAATAATCTGAAGAACTCTTGCAAAATCACTTTCTCATAATAATTGCTATCGAATATATTAGACTTTTTTATATATAGTCTAAAATATGGACATACCTATATAGTCTAAATTATGGACAGACAAATGTACAGAAAAGAGAAAATTATTCTTTAAACAAAAACTAAATTAACAAAACCTCAAAAGAAGTCCCAGATAAAAGGTACCAAATTTCAATAATCCAAACTTACCAAAAGGCCAGTCAATGCTGTCATTCTTGATAGCAGAAGAGGCAGCTTATCAATTACCATGGAGCAACTCACATTGTTATTGTATGACAACATTATCATAAAAATTCCTTTTAGATCACAACAGAGCTTCATGATTCATAATAATAAAAAGCAAAACATGTATGCCTAAACAGCATAAAAGTGGAAATTGGAAAAACGATGATAATTAGATGACAAAAGTGATCATAAGTATCATTCCAATAAACTGCCAACTGCTAGCAAGGATGGGCTGGGAGTAAATGATGCAGAATCTGCAAGCGGGCATGAAGATGATGCTCTCTTTGGAGATCTGTTTTCAGAGGCTAGCAGGAAAGTAGTCATCTATGATGGACATGAACAGCCCTGCTCTGCAAATGACAGTGTTTCTGACTCCAGTAATATTCCTTTACAAGGAGCTGTTGAAGTGCTTAGTTTTATTAAAGAGTGCATTTTTTCTCCAGATTGGCATTCTTCTATTTACAAAGAAGCCTATCACCAACTTAATGAAGAACATGTCAGTGCTCTTTTACGAATGCTACAGCCACAGATTTCAGTTGATGAAAGAATGGAGGGGGCTGGTGTTTCAGATATGTCCTATGAAAAACACTTCCTTGGAAATTTTCACAAAGCATGCTTTAACTTGTTACATGAACTTGTTATGAGGAATGCCTTATCCATCGAACTTGAAGAACACCTAGTAAATCAAGTTCTGAAGGTAGAAGATGGGAGGTTTGCTTATACTGATGATGCTCTTGTTCTTGTAGTTCGCATTCTTATTATAAGGACATCCACTGGGTCCAGTTTGGGAGATGACTCCTTAAGACTCAAAATCTAGAAAGGCTACCCTGGTTTTATTGTTGAGAAAGTGAAAGCTACATATTCAGGGTGCTTAAATATCCAAGAATTTTGTGCAAGTCTTCCATCCCTATTTCATTTGGAAGTTCTTCTCATGGCTTTTCATTCTTCAAAGGCATTTGAAAAAATCAAAATGGTAGAGAATATTTTTTCTACCCTCAGCAATGTAAGTTGTCCTCCAGTGGAACTTAATAGCACACAATTGGTTTACTGGTCTTTGCTAATTTCAAGACTGATGTTGATTCTTCGGCACATGATTCTCCACTCTACAACCTTCCCATCCTGGTTGATGTTCAATATAAGAAATAAGTTAATACAGATTACACAAGGAGGAACTTTTCAGCTTCCCACATGAACAGGCTATTTAGAATCATGGGTATATCATGTGGTACAAAGTGTTATAAATGTGAATGAGGGATTCACAGAAGAGCATGGAATGGCTGATCTCTTTCAACAACTGATTGACGTTAGTGGGGTTCATAACTGGGGTTTTGTAGAACACAAAGTTCTTCAAGATCTGGGTTTAAATTGGTCTGATCTCTATTCTGTTGTTTGTTGCATTTTGGAAGTGTGGCAGAATAGGGAAGCTTCCCAAGTGCATGAGCTTATACTTGAAATATATTGTTTTGTACTTGGCTGGATCACTCTATCAGATATTGATGTTAAGGAAGCTGGTGCTTTGCCATAGACTCTTGAATTGGGCAGAGACAAGTTGCTTGAAATTGAATACTTCATAAGTTTTAGCAGAATTCTGCGCCATAATGTTCATTGTGGCCATACAGGTGAGCTATCACAGCTGGCAAATATCATTCTAGATATACTCTCTTAGCTTCAAACATTATACAAAGAGCATAGTGTGAAGGAAAGGGGTTGGTTATTCTTAAGGCATAGTGCATGGTTGTCTTTAATTTTATCATCGCTCCAGGCAGGTCTATGGAAAGTGTCTCTGAGAAAGATCCCAGTTTCAAGAGAGGACACATTTTGGATAGAGAAGACATCTAAAGATACTTCATTACTCACACTTTGTGAGCAGTTAGTTTTTTGTGTATTGAAGGATGGGAAATCAAGCGTTTTGCTGAAAATATTGACATCCCTTTTGAGCATGCACGTCGGGGAACTGCAAAAAGCTGTGCTTTTTGTTCTTGATGGAAAAGAATGCGAAGATGATGCACTGTTTTCACTAAATTTGTTGCTTCAAGCAGGTTATGACAAGCCAAAGCAGGAAGAGT
>LPNX010526080.1:0-27274 GCA_001517045.1 Pseudotsuga menziesii | reverse complement strand
CTACCTATCTAAAATACTAACCCCCATTCTCTCTCTCTAAACACCTAACCCCGAATATCTCTCTCTCTCAAGATCCATAACCCCCAATCTTTGTCTCTCTCTAAATCCCTAACATCTAATATTTCTCTCTCTCTCTCTCTCTCTCTCTTTCTAAACTGCTAACCCTGAGTTTATCTCTTTCTAATTCTCCCTCTCTCTCTCTAAACCCCTAATCCCAAATCACTCTTTCTAAGATCATAATCCCCAATATACTTCCCTCCTCTTTCTCTAAACCCCTAACCCTCTCTCTCTCTCTCTCTCTCTCTCTCTCTCTCTAAACACCTAACATCCCATATGAGTTCTCTCTCTCTCCAAACCAGTAAACCCTAAATCTTTCTCTCTCCCTCCCTCTCTCAATGTCTTTGTATGTCCAACCTTTGTCTTTTTATTTCTGTCTCCCTCTAAGTCTCTGTAAACCCCAATCTCTCTCTCTCTCTCTCTCTCTCTAAATTTTAACCCCCAATCTCTCTCTCTAAATGCCTAACCCCCACTCTCTATCTCTCTAAACCCCTAACCCCCAATCCATGTCTTTCTATTTCTCTCCCTCTAAGCTCAAAGCCTGAATTTCTCTCTCTAATCACATAACCTACAACCTTTATCTCTCTCTAAACCCTTAAACTTCAATATCTTTGTCTCTCTCTCTAAACCCAGAACCTCAAATATCCCTCTCTCTCAAATAACTATCCTTTAATATCTCTCTCTCTCTCTCTCTCTATGTATCTATCTATTTAAACCTCTAACCCATAATATTTCTCTTTAAACTCCTAAAACCCATTAACTATTCCTATAAACCCGTAACTTATACTCTCTCTCTCTCTCTCTAAACTCCTAACACCAAATTAATCTCTCTCTCTCTCTCTCTCCCTAATCCCCTATTTGAAATATATCTTTCTTCTCATGAAATACCTCACCTCCATTCTATGTCTTGACTCTAAATTCCTAACCCTAAATATCTCTCTCTAAATCCCTAGCCCCTAGTATCTCTCTCTCTAAACCACTACCCTCCAAAATCTCTCTATCTCTTTCTCTAAACCCCAAAATATCTCTCTCTCTCTCTCTCTCTCTAAGTTCCTAACCCCTAATCTCTCTCTCTCACTCTTTAAGTTCCTAACCCCTAATCTCTCTCTCTCTCACTCTTTAAGTTCCTAATCCCTAATATCCCTCTCTCTAAGCCCCTTAATCCTATTCTCTCTCTCTCTCTCTCTCTCTCTCTCTCTCTCTACACACCAAACCTCTAATGTCTCTCTCTCTTTCTCACTCTTTGAAACCCCGAAACACAATATCTCTCTCTAACCGAATAGCCACACCTCCATCCTATTTCTCTCTCTCTCTTTAAATCCATAAACCCTCACTCTCTCTCTCTCTCTAATTAACCCCTTAACCCATAATATCTCTCTCTCAAAGCCTCGAACTCATAATATCTAATCCTCTCTCTCTCTAAATACCTACCCCAAATCTCTCTCTCTCTCTCTCTCTCTCTCTATGTAAACTCCTAACCCTCATTCGCTCTCTCTAAACACCTAGCCCCGAATCTCTATCTCTATCAAAATCCATAACCCCCAATCTCTGTCTCTCTCTAACCCTGAGTTTCTTTGTTTCTAGTTCTCTCTCTCTCTCTCTAAACCCCTAACCCTCTCCCTCTCTCTCCCTCTCTCTCTCTAAACCCGTAACCCCCTCCCTCTCTCTCCCTCTCTCTCTGTAACCACCTAACACCCCATATGAGTCCTCTATCTCCAAACCACTAAACCCTTAATCTTTGTCTCTCCCTCCCTCTCTCTATCTCTGTGTAAATCCATAATGTCTAACCTTTGTCTTTTTATTTCTCTCTCCCTCTAAGTTTGTTGTTAACACTTAGAATGTACCCAGGTTGTAAAATGGTAAATCCCAAAGGTAACAACAAAAACCACTTTAAAAAGAAACTGGCTTTCCTTTCCAGAGAGGGATCTCTCAAATATAAATTCAACAAGGCCAGATATTAAATCAACACTTAAACATCATACAAGCGGTTGAAATGATACACTTAATCATTGGGCAATGGAGTCAAATACACATAAAGATAACCATTTAATTACAGTCATTCATTGAGTTCAGGTGGAAAAGGAGGAAATATGAACAATCCATTAATATAGAGCATCAGAAGATGAATTCCATATTAACTTTATCAGAAACATTTATGAAATATTTGAAACAATAGTTAGAGCACAACAAGTATGAATTCCAACCATTCAATACTACACTTCAGATATGAGGAAAACAAAATGGAATGTAACACTGGAAAAATGATCACACAGGAAAGAAAATACAAACTGTAATGTAAACAGCACAAGAATATATGATAACTCACACACATTCAACTTCGCTATTTCAAAAATTATATGTCTTCAAAAACATTCATCAACAAATGAGTTCCAACCCCCATTACATCAAGTAAATGTAAATATATACATAAATGATTTCTTCCCCCAAGAAAATTTAATAACTGAATAATCTGTTTAATCAAAGTCTTTGTAACTATATCCCTATCAACTAGGAATAAACTACTTTCTTTGATCCTGATAATAGATCATTTAATTAAAATCAACTTGGTGACAACAAGGCCCGAACAAGTAGCTCCATAGCGCGCATCACTTGTTATCACAGATGAAGAATATACTTTGTTTTTTTGAATCTTTCCACGGCTCTCCATTGTTCTGCGCTTAGAATATCATACTCAATCATTTCTCGGATAAACACTTCAATATCTATATAGGTTTCATAAGACATAGTAGGCAGCCCTCCTCTGACGATCATAAATTTCTGCAATATCTCAAAGTTTTCTGTTAACTTGTCCACGATGACCTTTTTCATCAGCCCCTTTACCAAATCATCAAACTTAGAGTGATCCATATGTCTTTGTACTAGTAGGATGTGATAATGTTCTTGAGAAAGAAGTCATCCTTCTTCATCCCAGAAAGAAGGAAGAACATCTTCAAACAATTCTTTAAAAGCATGCCTGAAATCATTAATACGCGAAGTCATCTCATCATCCTTATCTTGTACTATCTTTATAAGATGATGTTTGTGAATGAACCTTTTTTACCACAGTACCATTGCAACTCTGTCTTTGATCCCTATATCTTGTAATTTCTGATAAGTTAATGAATTCAAGAAATTTAATGCATTCTGAGCTGTGCTTAGGGGCTTCCTCTCCATGGTCTCATTTACTAGTTTTAATCTTTGATTGGCTAAATTAACCAATGTACTTTGGTCATCAATGAAATTCAAATAATGTCTGAACTTAGTAATCTCCATAGACAATGTATCCTAGATTATGTGTTTAGCCCCCTGGAGATTACCCTTTCCTGTATTCCTTTCTTTTAATTCATTAAGCTTCTTTTGTAATTGATCTTTATCCTATAATATTTTATTCTTGTTTTCAACCATTTTTGGTCAGCTCAGATTTGATTTTCTCATTTTCTTCTTTTAATTTCCTTATATCTACATCCTTCAAGATTACTTGTGACATGGGTACTAGTAAATCATTAGCAGAAAAATCATTTAAAGGTTTCTCAATATTTACAATGGTAAAATCTTCATCAGTAGGAGTCTGGCTCATTAATTCTTCCATAATCTCTTTTTCATTATTCTGGCCTTTCTTTAACTATGAAACTTGTGCCATTAACTCATTTCGCTCCGTTTCCCATTTGTTCTTTTCTTCTTGCAATTTCACAGTTTTGCCTTTGTACTCCATCATTTCCTGATGAATCTTATCCTTCTCCTCCTGCAATGATAATAACTCTCATGACTGAACATGTTTGGAACTTGGGATTTTCAACTTCTTCTTTAATACCTGGAGGGCATTATCTTTTTCTTCTAAAAGTCTTCTAATGGCTAGTGTTTTTCCTGTTTCATCCCCTGAGATTACGATATCTGCTTGCAATTTCTTTATTTGAATAGAATTTGCCTTGTTCTCAACTTTCTCGTGCCTTAATTGGACCTCTAATTTATCAACCAAAACTTGCAACTTGTTAATTTTCACCATGGCATGCAATAAATCTGAATAAATAATATCTCCTATCTGTTTATGCAACTGTATTTTGTCAGGTACGCTAATTTTATCCAATCTTACTTCCATTTCGGCCAACTTTTTGTCACTTACCATAGCTAACTTTAAAGTGTTTCTCTCTACATCCCAAGTGGAAATCAAGGAAGTCTTTGGGTTATTTAGACTTCTCACTCGTGGGAGTAGATTTTTAGTTTCTTCTAGGGACTGTCTCTACTTTTCTATATAGCTGTTCATGAATTCTGCTTTAGATTTAAAAACTAAACTTGATTCTGCATTATTTACACTTTCAAAAGAAAATTGATTGATCTGCACTGACTTCTTTAGAATTAAAGCTACCCTTTTCAACTCATTTGAAACTATTTCACTTCAAATTTTATCATCTTGAGATGTTTTGGTGTTCTTATGTGAATTGTCTTCATCTATTTCCATATTTTCAATCTCAGAAAAACTTCTTTTAATCAAAACATTGGAACTTTCTGGCATTTGAGAAACTATAATTGATCCACAGCTTGTACTCTCATGGCATCCTGGATTTTCCACAAAGTGAGACAAATTGGCTACTTCCTTCAAACCCTCAACAACCTGGTGATAAAATGGTTTATTTTTATTTGCTTATTTTCTTAGAGAAATTATATGATAAGGATCATAATTAACCCTTTGTTCCTGTTGAAAATCCATATTTTCCAAAAATTTCTCCACAGTCACCAGGGCACCCTTGTTTTTAAAGATGAAGGAACCAACTTTAAGGGGGAATTTGATATTGGAGGATTTTTTGAAAACTCCAAAATGTTCCTCTTCTGCATGCAATCTTTGTCTCATGTATTCTAATGCAAAGATCCTAGGGGTAAGGAAAGCAAGCAGCCTGTAAGGCTCTCCAGTGAAACCATATACTCTCAAAACTGTAAAGTCTTTATACAAAAACCAATCTCCAATCATGTCATCTGATTGCATCATAATATTCATTTATTCCAATACTTTGGGCAATACTTCATCAAACAACAACTTATATATCTCTGACATAATGGAATTTACAAATTCGAACATATTGATTTGCTTCGGCAAATCCGAAGAGAATATAGTATTCAAGAATTACAATTCACTTACATTTGAACATAATAACATGTTCAACAAATATGATTGATACTTGAAAAATCTGACTTTTGAGAACTTGACCAATTGGATATGGATATCATCTACTAAATATTCATCCAAGCTGAAAACATGGACCGGGTGGGATTCAGACTCAAGACTAACTGAACTCATTTTCAACAAGAATTCCAAGAAAACCTCACTAACATGAACATCATCATCTAGACCTAAAACCTGACAGACCAAAGACACAACCAATTGGACCTCCTATTTGAAAATGTGAATACGATACGGCAAAAAGAGACCTTCCAATGACTGGCCTTCATTCAGAATACTAGACAAAAATTCACATCGAACTTTAGTTTTGCAACCTCTATACACCTCAGCCAAAACAGACTCATTTACAGACTCACCACTATCAGGGTAATTATTGGGCAAATTCAGGAATCCATGGATAGCTGTTGCATCAATTCTATATAATATCCTAGACGTGGAACGACTCACAATGACTCTCTCAGAAGACGAATAATTACTCGCACACCACTCAGCAAATTCAGGAAAGGGTAAGGTCTGCTCAATGGCGAAATAATACAGAAATGACTTGCAGGAATTTAAAATGTCATTTCCTTGTGAATTATATCACCACAATATTTCTTTAATAACCGATACATTTCCCACTGACAGGAATGGGTCATATACGCCTCTATCTCTATCAACCAAGAATTCTTCTCTTTCATCTAGGACTCGAGTAAGACCTTCTAACCCTTTCTCCTTCTCCATAATAGAAAAATGACGATAAGTTTGTGAATAAAGATCGAGTATTCGAAGCTTACCTGTGACTATAACTATATGTACCCAAAGTTGCTTGCGAAGGATGGTGGGCAGTCCCTTTCATTCGTCCTGGTGTGTAAAATGAAAATGATTTTTCAAAACAAGTCAACTTCACTTTATATAGAAGTCCATTCCAGAGGCTCCCTCTAGCGGTTTTTCTTAAACCATTTTTCTTCGTGGAATGTACCATAAGCTGCCACATGTATCGCGGTTTTTATTCCACTACCACTTTTCTACTCCAACCGTCATGCAACTTTAGCCTCCGGATCTAATTATAACTGTTGATAAGAATTCACTTTATTTTTAAGCTATTGGATTAACTCGCACATACACATTCCACTGGGCCTTTTTGTTTTTAACAACGCGCAACTTTATGGAGCAGACTTCTCATCAACCGTAGATTTTGCTAACCCGATCCCATAGCCGTCAATCCTCGCACCTTGTTAATCATCTCTGCATACTATAGAAGGAGAAAGTTGACATAAGTCGACTTGAACGAAGACCGACTTAGTTAGCCGACTAAGTCGATGGGCCGACTAGTCGATCAGCCGACTAAGTCGATGGGCCGACTAGTCGATCAACCGACTAACTAGAAAGATTAGTCGGCTAAATAACAGTCGTGTCGGTTCACCGAACCGACAGGTAGTTATTTGTAACTGTTTGTAACCTGTATATATTAGGTTGTTGAGCCAAGCAAGAACTCAGTTCAGTTCTATGCCTTGTATGAACTCATTACATTAATATAATCTGTTTTCCTATCTGTTCTTATCTCTTGTATCTGATTTATAGTTATGTTTTAGTATGTATTATTGGTAACCTTATGTGATTTGTGATATTAAAACATTGGTTCTGTTGCCGGTAGTACATGTCTAAGATATATGCTCACATATGATACAAGAGCAAGAGATCAAGGACTGGTGGGACCGTAAAGTTGTGAACTATTTACAAAATTATGCAAGACGAAACAGATTAACAGTCGCTGAAGCTAGAGCCAGATTTTTCATAGAGACACATGAAAAATTCATCGAGTCTGTGCCACAACTGTTGAAGCAGCTTCTGGATGAAAAGACTGGATGCAACTAAATAAAAGCAGTTGCTATATAAACTATTCTGAGGAGGACGCACAAATCTGTCGGAGTGGTTTGAGAAAATCGCCGACGACTTCTGTGAGGAGCAAGCAGTTGAAGACTGAACGTCGGTAGAAACTGTCAAAGAGAAATTCTACACATATTTCACCGAACAATTTTTGTGCTCCCTGCCGACCTTGATGTTCAAATTATTGATAGAGAACGGAGCAGGCCACATTGTCCAACCCAGACCACCACTGTGCGAACAACCACCAAACACCAACTGGGCGGAGAAGCAGAAGAAGTGGGAGAAATTTATCACAGAAAGGGAGTGGGAATACTTCCTGAGCAAGTGATTCGAACTATCCGGGCTTTCTAAAAAGCATTGGGTAGGCTATGGGGGGGTAGCTGGTCTTGTGTCGGAGATAGAGTATAGTGGATCCTAGTCGACTTCAGGAGGATAGACGTCACCAGTGATGAAAAGTCGACCGTAGAAGACTTGAAGAGAATAGTACTGTATGGAAGTATGTAGGACACTCAGAAACAAGAAAGGGACGAGAGACAGCAGCGAAGGGAAGCAAGACGCGAAAGAGCCGACGGGCTGTGCAAAGAACAAAACCCTAGGGCGACCGACCGTGAAGAGAATCCACCAGAGTCGGGTCATGACCGACAGGAAGAGGGCGTCGAACAAGAGGTGTCCCCTACGGAGGAATAAGTATGGATAGAGCAGCCAGAAGCTCTCCAATTAACAGCTCCCGGTGAAGGAACGACCCTTTTCCCATTAAATCCAAATACCAGAATACAAACTATTGTCGAATATGACCTCCGACTAAGAGCTGGTGACTATAGTATATGGAGTCGACTAGGTGACGATATGTACACCGGACGACATCTTGTCATACGCCGACCATTCGAAGGGAACTGGGTGACGATTCAAGTGGCACCATCCCTTCGAAGTATCCACTTGCTCTTACCGACACAGGAAGGAGAACCCCCCCTCCAAATACAACTTTTGAAGGAATAGAACACGCAGACCTACGCACACAAAATTTCAGTGGACCATCGACAGTAGAAATCCACAACAATCCACTGTTTGTCGAAGATGAATCGACCACCGACGGAGGTACCAGTTTCGTCGACCAAAATTCCACAGGAGCGACTTCATCAATAATCCCACCACTTTCCCCACCACCCATGTCTCCGACCCCACCAACTTCCGAGAGCAGTGAAAGTGACTCAGACATGGTGAAGGATGAAGACCGACAGATGGCTCAGTTCACAGGAGCCTTACGGAAAAGGGCCCTGACTTGGTACATGACCTTTTTAGAAAGGCATCCCAGAGCATCAAAAGATGAGATTAAAGCACAGTTCTTATCCTTTTTCAAGACCCCAGACGCTAAGCACCTTGCTGCCAAAAAGCTCAAGACAACGCAACAAAAGCCAGGGGAAACCGTCTACGATTACGACAAACGCTGGAAGGACCTATTGAGTCAATTAGATTATTTTATTGATGAGAAATTAATAATTCAATGGTTCCTTGCAGGCTTATCACAAAAAGTTCGCCGACACATCAGTCTGGAAACATTCAAGACATATGAAGATGCGCTGACTAAAGCTCTGCAGGTAGAAATGGACGAAGATATACCTGCCTATCCGACGGACCACAGGATAGAAGAAAAACTGGAAAGTGTGCAGAAGTCCTTGAAAGAACTGTCCCTCAAAAATCAAGAAATCTGGTGTACTAAATGTTCGACGGCCGGACACTCGAAAGACAATTGTCGACACGAATACAGCCGACAAGACGTCCGATTTGTGCAAACTAAAGTATTTTGTGACATTTTCCAGGAGACTGGGGATCATTCTATGAAAGAATGTGCATTTAACATGAAGAACACAAAAGCTTCCTGGTGTGCCATCTGTGAGACAAAAAGTCACAATACGGCTGACTGCCAATTAAACCTGAAAAACAGACAGAATTATCAGGCGGTCTACCAGACAAATGCAGTGGCCCAAAGCAATGAGCAAAATAATACCAACGACCAGAACGGGAAACAATACAAAGGCCGACAATATGAGCGCCGGTACGACAATCAACGACAAGGGTTTGGAGGAAGAGGTCGATTCGTCGGGAATCGCGACATACGACCACGTCGATCTACACAATTCTTCATCTACTATAAAGAAGGGCATAGATGTGCAGACTGTCCATACAAGGACAGAACCGACCTTAAATTCTGTACGCATTGTGGGGTAGGCGATCACGCTCTGGAGGATTGTCCTACCATGTTAGAAAAAATCAATAATAAGAAAAATGTTAATGTCTTGTCTTGTGTACAAAAGCATGATATATTAACTACTAAAAATCTGCATATTGTCACTCGCCAAGGCACAAAAACAGGGCCTGATAACCCCCAAATTAGTAAAATTAAAAACACCAATGGTTATCCGGATCCTCTAAAGGAAAAACAAACTTATCAAGAATCCACACACATATTTCAAGACATGGCACAACAAGAAGACATTATTACCAGTCGACTTAGCACGACACAGCAATTAACTCATCTCATCCAAACCGACAAATCCGTAGCCCAGTTCATTGATTTATTACATGAAATAAAAAGCGCTAACTTTGGAAAACAAACTAAGAACATTTGTAGCCTAAATCAAAAAGACAAAAATGATGTCGACCCACTTGTCGACCTGGAAATCGAAGGTTATCACGTCCGACAAGTGGTGCTCGATTTCGGGTCTTAGGTAAATATCATGACCAGGGATACATGGAAAAAGATGGGCCGACCTCGAATCTATGAGTTAGGCATTTACCTAAAACTCGCCGACCAAGGCCTCATTGAACCCATTGGGGTTTGGAAAGATGTTGACACGACCATCAAAGGAATCTCGACTAAGGTTGATTTTGAAATCATCGACCCAAAAGAAGGATCTAGCTCCTTCCCAGCGCTAGTTGGTCGACCTTGGGGCCGAAAGATGAAAGCCTCCATATCATTAGACAAAGAACGAATTAAGTTAAAAGGAAATGGTCAAAGAGTCATTGTACCCATTAATCCTTCCCAAGGAGCACCTTGGACCGAACCGATTGATGAGGAAGTCGATGTCAGACAGCTTTACCAGATCCATAACAATATGAACTATACCGAGCCAAACATTTATGGGGAACTTCATTTAGGTAACCAAGACTCAATTGGTTACAATTTAGATGCTGAATTATATGACTGGGAGATGGAAAATTATGAAACACAAGCAAGAGGGTGCTGGACTATACAAAAAGTACAGAAAAAACCCACCCGATAGTGCTTCACTGTATCAATTATCCCCAAAGTATTTGAAAAGAAAATCAGGGAACGACCTACATTACAGCTGACCAACTTACATAATACCCAACTGCCCAAGTATAAGGAAAGAGAATCCCCAATAATGCATCTTGAACAAGTATCTAAAAATATTGGAGAACATGGCAGACTTCAAAGCTTAGTGGAAACATTTACAGGTCAAGTAGCTAGATGGTGGAACACCCATCAGACAAAATTGCAGACCTAGACAACTGCTTCAACTTTCTTTGTCGAACGATTTGGTGGGAAAAATTTAACCCAGGCCACTCAAATCCCTATATTTGTCCAAGGCCAAGACCCAGAAGAACACATCAAGCTTTGTGAAAAGGAGTGGAGACGGCTTGGACACAAAGATGAGCGAGCCTGGCCACATTTGTTCCCTTCAACCCTAGCCGACTTTCCTAATAAATGGTATAAAATGGAGGAAGGTAGAGGAGAAACCTTCTTTTGGCATGCACTTAAAGAAATTTTTATTAAGGACTTCCAGTTCATACCTCAAAATGAAAAGTTGACCGGGATAGCACACCAAATCAAACAGTTTCTTCAACCGACAGAAAAACAACCCGACCAAGACCATCGACCAATCAAGGACTGTAATAAGATCCAAGCTGAATGAAAATCACAGTCGACATGCTTACACTTAGAAAACGAACACACAGAAGGTAAGAGATTTATATGGAAGACTGACCACATTGAAAGAACCAAGCCGGTCTACTCAATCCTGAAAGTCGAGACCAACAACAAACTAGACCTAGACAGAATGACTGCAGCCAACTTTTCGGCTACATTCTCGACATGTCTCCAGCATAAGTCGGAGCCATCTTCATCGACCAGTCAGGTTGACCATTTTCACCCACGACACCGACCATCAACTTCGAAATTCCCATCACACATTGATGGCCTCGAGCGCTGAAACAGATCCTCCATTAAGTCACACTCGAGTATTGCAGTTGGACTGTCAAGTCCGCCATTAATACACCCATTTTGACACTCAACCCCACCCATGCCTATAAATAATGGACCGTCGAAGGTTCATTCACCACACCCATTTCCTTCAGAGCACCCGCAATCTCAGTCGACCAAAGCACAAGAACCCATTCAAAATCTCAACCAGTCTGATACAATGGCACCTAAACTAACCAGAGCTACGGCCAAGGCAAAGGAACTGCAAGCAGAGGACACCCCCTTGCTCAACCGCTTAAACAACATAAAAAATGCAAAGGTACAGGAGGGCCCATTCCAGAAACTATGGAAAGAGATCCAAGAGTGGGCCTATGTCGACAACCGAATGACCCAGGATGCTGAGAAAATTCAGAAGAGCGGCATCTTCAACGACCCTAACGCACCACTGATGGCAAGCTTCGGTGGGACTAAGGAAGCAGCTGTTAAATTCATTATCAGTCGCTAGCATAATGGCCGGTTCTACTTCGACCAGCTGATTGATACCACCGGGGATGTTATCTCCAAGCTTACGGGTCTGTCCAACCAAGGCATCCCTGTACCTATTAGGATCAAAGATGGGTTAGTCCAAGAACTTACGGGCTCACCGTCGGGCAAAAATTCCAAAGGACTGATGATCGGCCAGATTGCGACAAGGACGCCACAAATCGTGGCTAAAATCATAGCAATCACCCTTACCTTGGTAGGTCGGGGCAGCGACCTTAAACTGGAGATGTTGGAAGCGTTCGACACAATCGCGATCGACGGTCGGATCTACCGATGGGGAGATTATGTTGCTGATGTGATCAAAACCATCTGTGAACGCTGTCAGGAGACGGGAGGTATGATCAAGTTCCCCTCTCTCATTCTCTGGATTGTTATGTACCATTTTTTCCCGGAAGGTAGTCCAGTATTTCGAGAGCCGACCAAGTTCCAAATGCACCGATTTAAGCCCTTTTCACAAAAAGGCACCCTGCATGAGCTGGAACAGGGAAAAGTCTTCCTGGAAAATTGGTTCTAGCAGTTGAAGGTTCGCACGACGAGGTGGAGGGTGCCCCAGAACATCCGACGAAACCTCCCTACTGAGTCTCATATCCAGTTAGAACTTGACCATACATCAGTATGGTACATGCGAGGTCAGGACCCCAAAGCACAGGACCTCGACTACTACCCAACGGTCGAGCATATTTTTCGAGAGTTGACCAGACAAGCACAGACAAAGATACCAATTCTAGAGGATGCCAAATAGGTTGACTTCTCCATCATAGAGCCACTGACCGACCAGGAAAAAGAAGAGGACTACGAGCTAAACTTATACATCAGCACATTTGTGTCGGAGGACACCCCGACTATGCCCACTAGTTGGGTACACATCACTGTCAAACCTCTGACTGCAAAAGTAGTTGACCCCCAGCCGACAAAACAACAACAACCAAAAGTACCACCACAGCAACAGACAACTCCTCCGGCTCCAGCAACCGTCGACCCCACTTAAGTACAGACAGGTGAAGTCAAACACAACGAATCGGAATATGCTTTATCTAAAAGCATCATCAAGAAGCTGGCTAAGGAGATAGCTGTCACAAGGAAAAACATCAAAGCCAAAAAACTACAACAAGGTAGGGGTAAGCACAAGCTTATTATAGCTGACTCGTCCAATAATGAGGAGGAACTAGCAGTCGCGGCCGTCGACATTGTCGAGGATTCCCATGCAAATAAAGTGTCAGTCGAAGTTCAGTTTCAACGGTACGTGGACGTAGGATCTCCAGAGAGTCGGCCAAAGAAAGCAAAAACAGCATAGACACCTGAAAATGTGGTTGACCTTGTGTCGACACCTCCCCCCCATCTCCGACAACCATAGTCGAGGAACAAGCACAAGTACAGCAGGCAGACAGTCCCCCTGAGGAATATCCTCACGCCATACCGGAGGCACTCAGAGCCAGGGTCGACCAAGATGCTAAGCTTAAAGCTTTCTTCGCGACACTTCCTAGACTGTTTAAGTCGGCCCAGAAAATACAGACAAAATCCCCTCTCTATGCACACAAAAACCCTACGCAACTGTTACAATGAAATTCACTCGCGATGAACAGGGTGACGTAATAGAAACATCAAGGTCCGTCACCGAGCCAATCAAGACCGACGCACAGGATGACCTACCCACTACACCTTCGAAAGCAGGTATTTCTTCCGACAAAAGTTCACAACACACTCCAGCCAACCCTTCGACCCCTGTCCATACCTCCACTCCGTCCCCAACACCACCATCATCACAACCTCCCTCCCCGCCACCTCCACCGTCAAAATCCCCACCCCCAGAATTACAGCCCAAACCATCACAGCCACCGTTCTCGTCACAACTAGAAGCGGACATCCCACCTCCTCAAACCGAAACACCCCCCACCTCCCCACCACATACTCAAAAAGAAACATAGCCGTCTTCTATACCACCTAACCAACCAGAAAAACCCTCATCCTCCATTCCACCAACCACAGACCCAACTTCAACTACTGTAGATACCCAAGAGTAACAAACAGACAAACAGAAGAAAAAGAAAGAGAAACATAGAACATCCGGTCTCCGGATTATCCTAATGGATGCAAGTTCCCTGGACGACACAGAGGTCGGCCAACTCCTTAAAACTGTGGCCAAAGAGTTAAAGAAAAGGACAGATCAGAAAAATAAAGAGCTGGTAGCCAAAAATGCAGAAGAAGTCGAGTTCCTCGGCAAATGCAGAGCTCTAGTCCAGACCATGGTACCAGGCCCTCTCGAAGTCGACACAGATCAACCACTTGAAAGAGCATATCAGCTCTTTGAGACAATGGTATTGACTGTCCAGACCCGGATGCAAGAGACCAAGGAAGAGAAAAAGGAGGAGACTGTTCGACTGCTCCTGGCCCAACACTATGCATTCTCGGAGGCATACAAGGTCCTCCAGGATCATATGGAAGAATCAGTTGTCACTGAGGAAGTATTACGAGACTGGCCTAACCACTATGGGCAGGTCTATCTGTAGACAAGGAAGGCAAGGTAGGACATTCAGGCTTTGGAGAGTCGAAAGTCGACAGAGGCAGAACTGCGGCAGACCATTAAAGAACAAATTGTGATGGAGACCAACAAACTACAGAAGCTGGAACGAGAGGCACATCAGTGGGTTCAACAGGCCCTTCCCAACTTAGAGAAAGTCAACATCATCTGTCCACAGATGAAATGGCTCATCGATGCTGCAGAAGAACAAAACCAACTGTTGGGTCCCAACATGGAAAATATAGCAGAAATTCCCATGTCCGAAAAGATGTCGATCCTTTCAAGTCTCACTACCTTAACGATCAATATCCAGAAGGCATTGCAAAGTTGGACTGACTTTCAGCATCATCTTGCCATCACAGCTCCAGCTATTGTCGAAGTCTGTGTCGAAAGGAGACCGACCATCTGTCTGCACAGTCCACAGCACGAGCAAGTCTGAATGGATTGACAAGAGTCGTTTTTTGTACCTCCCTGTTTCTTCGGGATGAAGAAATGTTTTGTTCATGGGGGAGATGTAGAAGGAGCAAGTCGACATAAGTCGACTTGAATGAAGACTGACTTAGTCAGCCGACTAAGTCGATGGGCCGACTAGTCGATCAGCCGACTAAGTCGGTCAGCCAACTAACTAGAAAGATTAGTCGGCTAACTAACAGTCGTGTCGGTTCACCGAACCAACAGGTAGTTATTTGTAACTGTTTGTAACCTGTATATATTAGGCTGTTGAGCCAAACAAGAACTCAGTTCAGTTCTATGCCTTGTATGAACTCATTACATTAATATAATATGTTTTCCTATCTGTTCTTATCTCTTGTATCTGATTTATAGTTATGTTTTAGTATGTATTATTGGTAACCTTATGTGTTCTGTGAGATTACAACACATACCCTTATCTTCCATGCATCTCCACAAAGCGGATCTATTCTCAACCATTGATTTTCACATCCTTGTCCTATACCATTGGATTATGAGATAATTTCGTCATTCATGCGCCCTTTTATCATACATTCGCATCGTCATATTTAACCTAAGTTCAAACAACCATCATTTTTCTTCACCATGTTTCCTTCAATACTCTGCAAGTTAGAAGTTGTTAACAATTGGCTCCATCTGGGGACGATATCCTCCTTGTGAGGTATCAAAGAACTCGCAAACCAGGTGCCTGTCTTTAATCTTTACATGATAGTTTCCAAAAAATTTATCTTTCTTGTTGATATATTTAGTAGAAAGCAATGGCATGCCTCCTGAATCTTAGGGCTTTCACTGTGAGCTTCAAAAACATTTGTCTCACCATCTTTGCTTATTTCTAAAGAAAATAAATATTTACAACTTATGATACAAGTTTTACCTTCCTTCTTAGGATAGGTAATGCTTAAGAAATCTCCGGTTGACAGGGTTACTATCCAGAGAAACCCCGTTCATATATTCCAAAAGAAATGCAATTTTTCCTCTATATCCATGGATAACATAAGGACCCACCCACATATGATCAATTTTTCCATGCTTATCTTCTTTAGGAGCATCCCACTTCAAGGCCAAGTCATCAATCTGAAACTGTTCTTCTTTCACCTTTCTGTCAAAAGTATTATTTATTTTTTCCTGATGCACTTTTACTTTATCATAAGCCTTATTCCTTTGCTCTTCTATCTCAATAATATGATTTATCCTCCTTTGCATATGATTTGGTTCTTCTTGCTGCTCTTGGAAATACCTCATAACTGGAACACCTAACGATGATGGAAAAACAACTTTAGTTCCATACACCAATTGGAAAGGAGACATTCCAATTGCCCTTTTGGTACTAATCCTGTCAGCCCATAAAGCATATTTGAGCTTGGTATGCCATGGTATTTTATTATCTTCAAACAACTTCTTGATGATCCTTACTAAGCTTTTATTTGAAGATTTGGCTAACCCATTTCCTTGCGGATAATAGGAAGTCGAATGATTGAGACTAATATGATATTTGTGATAGAAATCAATCATTTTCTTGGATTTAAAAGCGGCTACATTGTTTGTTACTATTCTTTTGGGGCATCCAAATCTAGCCAATATGTTCTCCTCGAGAAATTCCATGATTACAGTTTCAGTGGCTTTTCTAGTGGGAATCACCTCAATCCATTTTGTAAAATAATTCATAGCTGTTAAAATCCATTTGTGTTGTCCCGAAGAATTGGGATTTATTTTTCCAATAAAATCCAGACCCCACTGTTGGAAAGGAGCTTCTATTGTTATTGGATTTAAAGGGAGAGGAAGCACCTTTCTTTTACTGTCAAAAATTTGACATTGATGACACATGCTGGTTTCTTTATATACATTTGAAAATAATGTTGGCCAATAGTATCCTGCTCTTAGAATTTTATTTGTAGTCACCTTCCAAGAATGATGCCCTCCACAACCTCCTTTATGGAATTATTTAACTGTATGTTGAGCTTCATTTTCCAAAAGACAGTTTAGTAACACACCTCCGGGGTCTTTCCAATAAAGATATCGATTTATAATACAAAATTTGACAGCTTTCAATTTTACTGACCTTTCCCTTGACTTACTCAATCCTACTGGTGCTTGTAAATTTTGAAGGACGTAAACAATGTCAAAGTACTATGGAGAAGCCACAAAATCAATCATTACTTCCACCTCTGTATCTAACTGATTAAACTGATAGGATAAGAAATTGATCTGTAAATATTCACAATTTGAATTTGTCATCATTTTCGCTAATCCGTGTCCCTTAACCAGCTTAGTAGGCTTTATCTCTATGTCGTACTCCAGTAATGTAGCTATCGATTTTGACCTTCTACCTTCTGGATCAGGTTGTGTCAAAATTCCTTTCACTGCAGCAGTTGGAACATGCACAATTACATGTGAGTGTAGAATATATATTGTGAAATCTTTCAATGCCTTGACTAAAGCATATGCATGTTTCTCCATGATATCATATGTCAATTCTACATCCCTCAACATCTTGCTGAAAAATGCTATGGGTTGCGCCAAGTTCTCGTCATTCTTCTGCAATAAAACTGCTACAATAGTATGCTCTAAAGCATACAAAAATATTAAGAAATCTTTGGTAAAATCTGGACTCATTAACACCGGAGCCTCTGAGATTGCTTGTTTGATTTCCCAAAATGACCTCCTAGCCTCTGCATTCCATTTTATCTCACGACCCTTTTTTAGCATGTTTGTAATATTCATTAAGATTTCAGCAAAACTAGGCACAAACCTTCTTAAAAAATTCACCCGTCCCAAAAATGATTGTATTTCCTTTTTACTCCTGGGTTCTCTGACCTTTAAAATTACACTCACCCTTTCAGGATCAATTTTTATTTCGTCCTTAGAGATTATATGACCCAACAATTTTCAAACTTCCAATGCAAAATTGGCCTTCAATGATATACCAAATTTCCTGCACTTCATGAAAATATTTTCTAAATGATGAATAAGTTCTCTGTCAGATCTTGAATAAACTGTGATATTGTCCATGTAGATTACCACAAAATTTCCAATTTCTCCCATAAAAGCAATGTACATGGCTCGCTGAAAAGTAGCTCCTACATTCATTAAGCCAAAAGGCATCTTTGCATACATAAAAGTGCCCCAAGGTGTAGTAAATGTGGTTTTCTCTTGATATTCAGGTAATACTTTAATCTGATTGTAAAAAACCGTCCAATATCAAAATTATCTCAGCTCCAACTACCTTCTATAGTATATGATCCATCTTCGGTAAGGGATATTTGTCCTTCATAGAAACTTTATTTAAATTCCGAAAATCTATACATAGTCTTATTTCTCCATTCTTTTTCCTAACAGGAACCAAATTTGCAACCCACTTTGAAAATCTTAGAGTCACGATGATTTTGGCGTCAAATAATTTTTTAATTTCCTTCTCAATAATGGGAAGCAATTTAGGATTTATCCTTCTAAGTTTCTACCTGAAAGGCTTCTCCCCTGGATTTATAGGAATATTATGTTGTATTATAGAGGTATCATACTCCTTAATATCTTCATAACTCCAAGCAAACACATCATATTCACATATTCCTCTTTTTCTTTTACAGGCACATTTTTGGATAATTTTATAATCTTAGGATTTTCCTCGGTACCAATATTCCTATCTTCAACAACATTCTCAACAGGATTCACTTTAGGATTCTTAGAAACATCATTCTGATCAATTTTTTTTTCCAAAGGAATCAAACCTCTTGGTATAAAATTATTTTTTAATTGAATAATATATTTTCCTCCTAAGGTTCCCTTAATTTTTCAGCACCATCCTTTTCGTTTTCAAGCTCTTCATCATCCTAAAAATTCTCACCACTGTAATTTTCGGTATCAATATGAGTATTTACAAATTCTCCTGATAGTTCTAAAAACCTTCTTATCTGCATGTCATCTTCAAATACCTGCCAATATTTAGAACTATCGGGAATAGATGGTTTGTTCACAATGTCCACTTGATATTCTTCCTGACCAACAATAGGGGTTTTAAATTTTCCAGCAGCTACTGCCAAAGAATATGATACAGTATTTTCATGTCTGGAAACCACCTGAATTGTATGTTCTGTAAAAAAGTTACCAATCATATCCCATACTTCATTCCTATAAGCCCTCATTCGGGGATACCTGGTTTGATAACTATCATTCACCTAGTTTATCACCAATTTTGAATCCCCTAAAACCTTTATCCTCTGTGCTCCCAAATCTTTCAAAGCATGCAACCCCAGTAATAAAGCTTCATATTCAGCTACATTATTGGTGCGTTCAAATGTTAAGTTATATTATAAAGCTTTAAAATCCATGATACGAGAAATTATATACACACCAGCTCTAGTGCCTATTTTTTCCACAAATCCATCAAAGTACATAGTCCACAAACCTTCTCTTTTTTGTTTTGCTTCCAAAGCATCTTGTTCCATCACTTCTTCTTTTTTATTTTCTTTAGGCTTCATCTTCAATGTAGCTTCCAAATCATATGGGACAGTATCATTAAATAAAATGGAAGACCCCAAATCAGTATCAACAACATATAGATGATGAACTTCAGGCTTATCTTGACTGCTCACTACATAAGGATTTCTTTTCTCACTATATAACCTCTTACTCCTATCTTGAAAAGGAATAGTAGCATATGACATATCCATTTGTAAACTACCCTTCAACTTTGAAGTCCAAGACCTGGATAACAATACTCCAAACTTAGGTGGGATATCTGCTACCACCACATCCATTACTATGGTTTTAGATGGTAATTTATTCAGAGTTATTACCATATATTTAATCAAACCAAAACATTTCACTCTCTTGGAATCAAAAGAATACAAATCTTTATATGGTCTTGTCACTTCCAATCCCATACTTTCAACTACATTAAATTATGTGATGCACCCGAATCTAGCATATCATTATGAACCACCATATCATGCACATTCAAAATCAAATAAAAAAGAGTAACTTCTTCATTTTCTATATTTTCAACTTTTGACCCAAATGAAATAGTAGGATTATCATCATTCAATTCCAAAATATTAGATTGCAATTCTCCTTGACCTTTGACCATTTTTGTTATGGTATTTCTATATTCATTGTTTCTCAACAACTCATTAAATGGAACAGAAATTTTCAACTTTGAAAGCTCATTTTGCAAATTGAAACTAGAACCGAATCTTTCTACATCAATTGGGGTTACTTGCTTCATTCCTTTGTTTTTTTGTGTCTCATTCTTAACTTCTTTATTTACAACAGACTCTTTTTTCATTTCTTTTTCCCTTTCTATATTTAGAGAACTAGTGGAAGTCTGATTTGGATTTACCTTCCCTTTATTTATAAAGACTTCTCTGTTTCTCAATCTAATATTCCTTTGTACATCATCCATAGCATGCAAATAACCTCTTTGATACTGTTATGTCTCCCTTTCAAATTATTCATTCCCATCCTCCTGTGCAAACATGTTATGTTCTTATTTAGTAAGATATATATCTGAATCTAGTTCTCCAAAAAGATGAATTTCAATTTCAGTAGGATCTTCTTCGTCAGCGACATAATTCTTAGGAAACGGTGGTCAAATTTGCTGTTCTTCCTGATTTCTTGGGTTTCTCATGTCTCTCTGCCTATTTTGTGGAAGTATAGGAGGATTTGGTCTTCTAAAATTAGGATTCCTGATTTGAGGATTGACTTGTTCTCTATTGAACGCCCTATTATCCATAGTCAATCTATCCATCAAATTCTCCATTGTCTTCATCATCATTTCAAACTTGATATCAGTGGTATAAGAAGTAGAAGGAAAATTTTCATCCTTTTTCCTCCTATCAATGTCTATGTGTTTCATTTTTCCACTTGCCATCGTATTCGCTTCCACTTCTAAAGCATCTATAAACATTGCAGCAAGAGTTGTTGATTTCCTTTCTCTCAATGAAAATGCAAAATCATTATCAAAGGCTACAGCATAATGCAGTTTAGCAGAGGATGTAGAAGGTTTTATATATTCTAGAATAGAATTATAAACCCTCATAAACCTAGTTGAAAATTCATGAACAGATTCAAAACCCCCCTTTTTGAGACTGTTATACTGAGACAAGAGCTGCAAAGGATTCTGTTTGTCATTCCATCTCTCTAGGAATGCATTCTAGAAATCTTGGAAATTCAATATAGACCCATCTGGAAAGTCTTTAAACCATATCTTCACCTCACCTGATAAACTTTGAGCAAATAACTACATTTTAACATCTGCATAATCGACTTCCTCCAAGTCAACAAAATCTTCAAACTTAGCCACATGTTGTTTTGCGGTTATGTCTCCTTCTCCATCAAATAAGGAAATTCTTTGGGAATAATTTTGAGGAAGGTCGTGTATTAAAGCAGGTAAACACAAGGGAGCAAATCTGGTTGCCATTGGTCTAGGTGGATTCAAAGGTACTGAGGAATTTTGAGTGTTTTGAACAACAAGTGTTTCAACTTTTGCAGACTGTTTTAAATCTCTCCAAATGGAATCCAACAAATAATATTCTAATCTACGAGAATTAAATTTAGTATTCTTAAGATCATACTCAAACTTAGTTTTCAACAAACTTCTTCCAACATTAACTTCCCATTCTGGATCAAAAATATTAGGAGAATCTTGAGAAGATGATGCACCAAACAAAGGAAAATCTATCTTTTCTTTATCCTTTTTCTTAAATAACCTTTCTGGATCTTCTAAACTCTTTAAAATTTCAATGTCAGAATTACCTCGTGTATGTCTTCTAGAAGCCAGAACGACCTTTTAAATTTTGAAAAAATTTACAATGGAATTTCTAGGGCAAATATACAACCTTCTCTACTGACAAAAATTCCTATTTGCCCACAGAAATCTTTTCTTGATCTTTAAAACTCTGTTGTTCTTCCTAGGGAAAATTTGCACTTTCGTTCCCCAGCAATGGCGCCAATTTGTTAACACTCAGAATGTACCCAGGTTGTAAAAAGGTAAATCCCAAAGGTAATAGTAAAAACCACTTCAAAAAGAAACTGGCTTTCCTTTCTAGAGAGGGATCTCTCAAATATAAATTCAACAAGGCCATATATAAAATCAACACTTAAACATCATATAGGTAGTTGAAATGATACACTTAATCATTGGGCAATGGATTCAAATACACATAAAGATATCACAAGGTCGCATGCATGAGATTTCATCAAAGGTGAGATAACCATTTAATTACAGTCATTCATTGACTTCAGGTGGAAAAGGAGGAAATATGAACAGTCCATTAATATAGAGCATCAGAAGATGAATTCCATATTAAATTTAGCAAAAATATTTATGAAATATCTGAAACAATTGTCAGAGAACAACAAGTATGAATTCCAACCATTCAATACTACGCTTCAGATACGAGGAAAACAAAATGGAATGTAACACTGGAAAAATGATCACACAGGAAAGAAAATACAGACTGTAATGTAAACAGCACAAGAATCTCTAATAAATGACACGCATTCAACTTCGCTATTTCAAAAATTATATGTCTTCAAAAACATTCATCAACAAATGGGTTCCAACCCCCATTACATCAAGTAAATGCAAATATATACATAAATGATTTCTTCCCCCAAGAAGATTTAATAACTGAATAATCTGTTTAATCAAAATATTTGTAACTGTATCCATAACAACTAGGAATAAACTACTTGCTTTGATCCTGATAACAGAACATTTAATTAAAATCAACTTGGTGACAACAAGGATCGAACAAGCAGCTCCATAGCGTGCAACACCTGTTTTCATGGATGAATAATATACTTTGTTTTTTCGAATCTTTCCACGTCTCTCCATTGTTCCGCACTTGGGATATCATACTCAATCATTTCCCAGATAGACACTTCTAGATCCATATAGGTTTCATAAGACATAGTAGGCAGCCCTCCTCTGACGATCAGAAATTTCTGCAATATCTCGAAGTCTTCTGTTAACTTGTCCATGATGACCTTTCCCGTCAGCCCCTTTACCAAATCATCAAACTTAGAGTGATCCATACAGCTTTGTACTAGTAGGCTGTGATAATGTTCTTGAGAAAGAACTCATCCTTCTTCGTCCCAGAAAGAAGGAAGGCCATCTTCAAACAATTCTTTAAAAGCATGCCTGAAATCATTAATACATGAAGTCATCTCATCAGCCTTATCTTGTACTGTCTTCATAAGATGATGTTTGTGAATGAACCTTTTTGACCACAGTACCTTTGCCACTCTGTCTTTGATCCCTATATCTTGTAATTTTTGATAAGTTAATGAATTCAAGAAATTTAATGCATTCTGAGCTATGCTTAGGGGCTTCCTCTCCATGGTCTCATTTACTAGTTTTAATCTCTAATTGGATAAATTAATCAATGTACTTTGGTCATAAATGAAATTCAAATAATGTCTGAACTTAGTAATCTCCATAGACAATTGTTCCCAGATTATGTGTTTAGCTCCCTGGAGAGGACCCTTTCCTGTATTCCTTTCTTTTAATTCATTAAGATTCTTTTGTAATTGACCTTTATCCTGTAATATTTTATTATTGTTTTCAACCATTTTGGTCAGCTCAGATTTGATTTTCTCATTTTCTTCTTTTAGTTCCCTTATCTCTACATCCTTCAACTTACTTGTGACATGGGTACTAGTAAATCATCAGCAGAAAAATCATTTAAAGGTTTCTCAATATTTACAATGGTCAAATCTTCATCAGTAGGAGTCTAGCTCATTAATTCTTCCATAATCTCTTTTTCATCATTCTGGTCTTTCTTTAACTATGAAATTTGTGCCATTAACTCATTTTGCTCCATTTCCCATTTGTTCTTTTCTTCTTACAATTTCACAGTTTTGCCTTTGTACTCCATCATTTCCTAATGAATCTTATCCTTCTCCTCCTGCAATGTTAATAACTCTGATGACTGAACATGTTTGGAACTCGGGATTTTCAGCTTCTTCTTTAATACCTAGAGGGCATTATCTTTTTCTTCTAAAAGTCTTTTGATGGCTAGTGTGTTTCCTATTTCATCCCCCGATATTACGATATCTGCTTGCAGTTTCTTTATGTGAATAGAATTCGCCCTGTTCTCAACTTTCTCGTGCCTTAATTGTACCTCTAATTTATCAACCAAAACTTGCAACTTGTTAATTTTCACCATGGCATGCAATAAATCTGCATAAATAATATCTCTTGTCTGTTTATGCAACTGCATTGTGTCAGGTACGCTAATTTTATCCAATTTTACTTCCATTTTGGCCACCTTTTTGTCACTTACCATAGCTAACTTTAAAGTGTTTCTCTCTACATCCTGAGTGGAAATCAAGGAAGTCTTTGGGTTATTCAGACTTCTTACTCGTGGGAGTAGATTTTTATTTTCTTCTAGAGACTGTCTCTGCTTTTGTACATAGTTGTTCATGAATTCTTCTTTATATTTAAAAATTGAACTTGATTCTGCATTATTTACACTTTCAGAAGAAAATTGATTCATCTGCACTGACTTCTTCAGAATCAAAGCTATTCTTTTCAACTCACCTGAAACTACTTCACTTGAAATTTTATCATCCTGAGATGTTTTGGTCTTCTTATGTGAACTGTCTTCATCTATTTCCATATTTTCAATCTTGGAAAAAATTATTTTAATCAAAACATTGGAACTTTCTGGCATTTGAGAAACTATAATTGATCCACTGCTTGTACTCTCATGGAATCCTAGATTTTCCACAAAGTGAGACAAATTGGCTACTTCCTTCAAACCCTCAACAACCTGGTGATCAAATGGTTTATTTTTATTTGCTTTTTTTCTTAGAGAAATTATATGATAAGGATCATAATTGACCCCTTGTTCCTTTTGAAAATCCATATTTTCCAAAAATTTCTCCACAATCACCAGGGCACCCTTGTTTTTAAAGATGAAGGAACCAACTTTAAGGGGGGATTTGATATTGGAGGATTTTTTGAAAGCTCCAAAATTTTCCTCTTCTACATGTGATCTCTGTCTCATGTATTCTAATGCAAAGATCCTAGGTATAAGGAAAGCAGGCAGCCTGTAAGGCTCTCTAGTGAAGCCATATCTTCTCAAAACTGTAAAGTCTTTATACAAAAACCAATCTCCAATCCTATCATCTGATTGCATCATAATCTTCATTGCTTCCAATACTCTGAGCAATACTTCATCAAACAACAACTTATATATCTCTGACATAATGGAATTTACAAATTCAAACTTATTGATTTGCTTTGGCAAATCCAAAGAGAATATACTATTCAAGAATTGCAATTCACTTACATTTGAACATAATAACATGTTCAACAAATATGATTGATACTTGAAAAATTTGACTTTTGAGAACTCGACCAATTGGATATGGATAGCCTCTGCTAAATATTCATCCAAGCTGAAAACATGGACCGGGTGGGATTCAGACTCAAGACTAACTAAACTCATTTTCAACAAGAAGCCCAAGACAACCTCACTAACATGAACATCATCATCTAGACCTAAAACCTGATAGACCAAAGACACAACCAATTGGACCTCCTCTTTGAAAATATGAATACGATACGACAAAAAGAGACCATCTAATGATTGGCCTTCATTCAGAATACTAGACAAAAGTTCACATTGAAATTCAGTTTTGCAACCTCTGTACACCTCAACCAAAATAGACTCATTTATAGACTCAACACTATCAGGGTAATTATCGGGCAATGACAGGAATCCATGGATATCTTTTGCATCAATTCTACACAATATCCTAGACGTGGAATGACTCACAATGACTCTCTCAGAAGACGAATAATTACTCGCACACCACTCAACAAATTCAGGAAATGGTAAGGTCTGCTCAATGGATAAATAATACAGAAATGACTTGCATGCATTTAAAATGTTGTTTCCTTGTGAATTATATCACCACAATATTTCTTTAATAACTGATACATTTACCACTGACAGGAATGGGTCATATATGCCTCTATCTCTATCAACCAAGAATTCTTCTCTTTCATCCAGGACTCAAGTAAGACCTTCTAACCCTTTCTCCTTCTCCATAATATAAAAACGACGATAATTCTGTGAATAAAGCTCAAGTGTTCAAAGCTTACTTGTGACTGTAACTGTATGTACCCGAAGCTGACTGCGAAGGATGGTGGGCGGTCCCTTTCATTCATCCTGGCATGTAAAATAAAAAATGATTTTTCAAAACAAGTCAAGTTCACTTTATATAGAAGTCCATTCTGGAGGCTCCCTCTAGCAGTTTTTCTTAAACCATTTTTCTCCACGAAATGTACCACAAGCCGCCACGTGTATCGCGGTTTTTACTTCGCTACCGCTTTTCTACTCCAACCGTCATGCAACTTTAGCCTCCAGATCTAATGATAACCATTCATGAGAATTCCCTTTATTTTTAAGCCATTGGATTAAATTGCACATACACATTCCGCTGGGCATTTTTGTTTTTAACAATGCGTAACTTTATGGAGCATACTTCTCATCAACCGTAGATTTTGCCGACCCGATCCCATAGCCGTCGATCCTCATACCTTGTTAATCATCTCCGCATACCCTTATCTTTCGTGCATCTCCACAAATAAGATCTATTCTCAACCATTGATTTTCACATCCTTGTCCTATACCATTGGACTATGAGATAATTTCATCATTCATGCGCCCTTTTATCATACATTCACATCGTCATATTTAACTTAAGTTCAAACAACCATCATTTTTCTTCACCATGTTTCCTTTGATACTCTGCAAGTTAGAAGTTGTTAACATCTGTAACCCCCAATACCTCTCTCTCTAAATTCCTAACCCCCAATCTCTCTCTCTCTAAATTCCTAACCCCAAATATCTCTCTAAATACCTAACCCCCACTCTCTCTCTCTCTCTAAACCGCTATACACCAATCTTTCTCTCTAAACTTATAGGCCCCAATCTCCCTCTCTCTCTCTCTAAACCCTAACCCCAATCTCAATTTTTGTATATCTAAACCCCTAACCTCCATTCTCTCTCTCTCTCTCTCTCTCTCTCTCTCTCTCCCTCTCTCTCTCTATTTATGTCTCTCTAAATACCTAACCTACCATCTCTCTCACTCTTTGGAGCATTAAATTCCACTATCTCTCTCTCTAAACCCGTAAACTTCAATCTCTCTCTTTCTCCCTATCAAAACCATTAACTCCCAATCTCTCTCTCTACTTAAACCCATAAGCTTGAATCTCTCTCTCTCTCTCTCTAAACCCATAACCTGTAATTTATCATTCTCTCTCTCTAAACCCCTAAACCCTAATCTCTCTCTCTAAACCCTAACCTTCTCTCTCTCTTTAAACTCCTAACCTCAATCACTATTTTTCTCTCTTTGTCTTTCTAAATTCCTATCTCCCCAATCTTTCATTATCTATCTAAACCCATAA
>LPNX010526070.1:0-45134 GCA_001517045.1 Pseudotsuga menziesii | reverse complement strand
ACTGACACATTCTTCATTAAGTTGGTGGCAGGCTTCTTTGTAAATAGAAGAATGCCAATCTGGAGAAAAAATGCACTCTTTAATAAAACTAAGCACTTCAACAGCTCCTCGTAAAGGAATATTACTGGAGTCAGAAAAACTATCATTTGCAGAGCAGGGCTGTTCATGTCCATCAGAGATGACTACTTGCCTTCTAGCCTCTGAAAACAGATCTCCAAAGACATAGGGTTTATAGCAATTTATATCAATGCTTTGTTCTTTCATAGGGTTTTTGTTCTTTCATGTTGAGAGTTTTAAAGTTGCCCATATGTGCCCATTCTGGGCACATATCATCACAAAGAGGTGTACCTTTGACTGATTGAACTAATACTAATCCAACCCAAATTTCTTCTTTGGAAAAAGAAAGTGGCAGTTATGTAGCATACCCAACAATTTCATTTGCGTGTGGAGCTCTCACGTCCACTGATGATACTAGCGGATACATTATTTCCCTTGGTGATTGGAACTGAGCTATGCTTTGCCCCTGGCCCCAAACAAAACATACCGAATATTAGAATGATTTTTATAGCAAAATTCATGGGGATCAGATTTGTTGATTTGAATACCCTTTATTTGAAAAACATAGATATCAAGTTTTCAATTTTATGGAAAAAAACGGAAGGGATTGCTGTCATAGACATGAACAGGTAGTGTGGGGCAATCTAAAAGATGCATGGGATGTGCCTTGCAAACTTCCTTCAAGAAATGGTGTCGCATGGACATAGTTAATGTCAGTAGGCTATCAAGCACACAGTTAATGTCAAATTTGTCTCTTTGCTGAGGGTAAGGCCCGTTGTTCATTGGTTCATTTTTATAACCCTCCAAGCCTCTGATTTCCTGTAGGATGCATTCTGGCCAAATCACAACAAATAGAACTACCAAACGGTCACCTCCAGTGTTGGTTTTATTTACATCTCCTTCAAAGGTAATCTAACTACATAAAGGGTGAACCTCCTATAGACTCCCTCCTCAAATTGGGCAGAGACAAGTTGTTTGAAATTGAATACTTCATAAGGTTTAGCAGAATTCTGCGCCATAATGTTCATTTTGGCCATACAGGGGAGCTATCACAGCTGGCAAATATCATTCTAGATATAGTCTCTCAGCTTCAAACATTATACAAAGAGCATAGTGTGAAGGTTTGCGTTTGTAGTGATTAGCACATGCAGCAAGATTTCATTATTTAAGCTTCTAATTTTCAAGGTATATTGTTTTTTGTGCAATTGAGAGAAGATGTTGGAAAGGGTGTATATGTTGAAAACCTTACAGAGATTGAAGTGACAAATGTGCATGATGTTGTTCAACTTTTGCTTTTGGTACTTTACAAGACAAATCTCTTTATGTTCAATTTGATTAGTTCAAATTTAAGCCAATTATTTGCATTTAACTTAAAATTGTCATGGTTCTTGTGATTATCAGGGAGCTGCAAACAGAAGAGTTGCAGCGACCAATATGAATCGCGAGAGTAGTAGATCACATAGTGTTTTTACCTGTGTAATTGAGAGCCAATGGGAAAAGGACTCCATGGCCAACATTCGTTATGGAAGGCTTAATCTAGTGGATCTAGCTGGTTCAGAGAGGTATCTTAAAACCTGCATTTTGTTAAAGCCAGAGCTTTTTTAAGTTTTACAGAACCATTTTCCAGACTGTTAGCTGATCGTTCTTTGTTAACTTTAAAATAGGCAGAAAAGCTCTGGTGCAGAAGGCGATCATCTGAAAGAAGCTGCCAACATTAATAAATCCTTGTCAACTCTTGGGAAGTTATGCAGATCTTTTACATATCTTTATTTAACATCTCTATTGCAAGATTTGCACTATTTCTCATCCAATAAGGCAGAAACGTTGAGATGCAACCAGCTTCAGACGTTGAGAGAATGGAAAGAAAAGAAGAGTATTCTCCTTGTAAGTTATTCACAGTTCTCAAGTATAGTCTGTGAAAAATCAGAAAATCAAATGACACAATCTTGCCATTACAGGAGAAATAAATCTTCTAGAGATGTCGTATCTCCTAAACGTTGCTATAGGTGCATATGCAGGTATGGATTGATGCTTTAATGGATACACGTGTTGTTTTGGGGGCTGTTTCATTGCTGTAAAGTACCCAAACTTCAAAACCATTGATGGAAAGCTCCTCCTATTGTTGATAACACGCAAGACTGATTATTAGAAGCTGCTACATGCCTAATTTTTTTGTTGTTTTCTTATTCACAATTGTAGGAGAATGTTTAGGGGTTGAAAAGTTCCCAGAATCCATGTAGGTGTGCCTATGATTGCTATAGGTGACTGATTATGATCAGGACGATCCATTTTTTTGAAAATCCATGGTTGTTCCTCGTGAATGTCACCCAAAGAAGTGCCCATATTTGTTCTAGTGAAGCCTTCTTCTCAGGCAACTTTTCTGACTGGCGCTGATGCTCTCTCAGCTTGGTCTCACATATAGCTCGAGCCTTCCTCTCCTTTTCCAGTTGAGCTTCCAGTTCTTTAATCTGTAAAAGCCATTCAAGTATTTTTAACATTTTTAACATACTGCATGGTCAATATCACAAGTTTTACAAACTAAAGAAAGCAAAACACAAGCCCCTGCACCTGCCACCCCCTGAAGCTAGAAGACTTTACATGCCCCTGTCTTGACATATTTGCATGCATGCTACAGTAAAATTTCATGGTAAGTATTATTTGTAGCAATGATATAGCTTATTTATGAGATGTAAAAGAGTGGAAAAATAGTTTTGTGGTTTTGTAATTCTGGAGTTGTATTAAACGTGACTGTGGCAGTGCTATGATGTGGAAACTAGAAATAAGAAGATAATTAATGATCACACAAGGTGTAGGGCAGGATAAAATAGAATACAGGGTGAAAAAACCCCTCTTTACTCATGTAGTATGAGTTCAATAGAGGCATGGAGATACCAGAACCTTGACATTTAAGGGTATCAAGAAGTCAGGGATGACCCTGCATCTGTGTTGCTGCAGGAAAGTGTCTTTGTTGCCTGACCGATGCCTTGGATCTTTACTCTGACAGAACAGTGTCCCTCATGCAATGTATAGAAAGGATTCCATGACTAATTGCATAGTTTCCAGGGTTCATTGCTGCTGGTGTAGGTTCAAATACATAGTCTGTGTTCCCATTACGTGCCTCACACACACACACACAATTTCTATATGCATGTCATATTTATGTAAGGATCATTTGGGAAGTTTGAGAAGTTTGTCAACATTGGCTGGGTTTCTATTTTTAAGGTTTTCTATACTATAAATATATAGGTTATGCACAAATGATCCATCTTTTACTATTTGGAATTCGAAGTTCAAAGTCCATGATAATGTTCTATGTGTAATGTGGCTTAACCGTGCCTCAAGAAGGTAATGGTAATAGTAACAGTTATAACAGAAGTAGCTGAAATGTTAACGGTGATTGTTATACACACCCAGGCCAAAATATGCAATCGAATTTCTGGTACTATCTCCTGAACTGACAAACTTAATACCTAACTGTCATATGCAATGCGTTTTGGTCCTTGGATGATAGACTGTCGGGAAAATTATAGTGGATACGTATGTTTTGTGCATTTATAAGTTGTCATTTATTGTGTTTGTTTTAAGTAAAGGTGCTAAACTTTTAGAAAAAAAGCAATCGAATTCCTCATTTCTTTTTGGCTTCATAATAATCAAGAATGCAAATAGAATTAGGAATACAAAATTAGGCTTGAAGACTAAGTTGACAAAATAGACAGCACAAATCCAATCATAGTGGTTTATAGCAAGTAATTATTAACTTCAATATCTGCAATGATATAATTCATGATTGCAGAGATGACATCCTTGTAAAGCAGTGATATTATGAAGGAAAACAATTCATTTGTAATTACTATTACTAATTATACTGCAGGAGTCAAAAGCCAGTATGCATTTACTCAAATGCAACTGTTAATAATTTAATCATGTTCCTTGATGCTGTGTCCATGGTGTGAAGGCTATATTATATCATTGTACACCATTGTATTCTCAAGCAATCTTTAAGCTGTGTTTGAGCTTGGAGGGTTTTACCATTTGTATACTGACTGTGATCTAGATAATCTGGGGTGGTGGGAACTGGGATGCACTTAAAATGTACATTGATCTCAATTTATTTCCTGCATGGCTAATATTTAGTATCATTTTCTTGAATCTCATAACTTTGATGATAATATTGATTTGATGCAGTCTCCATCTTTGGTGCAATGATATAGAAATATAAGTGGATTGTTGGCTTCATTGAAATTCTACCTGACATTGAAATGTAACAACTGATTTGTATCTTAAAAGATGCTTGTACCAGTTTTGCTTAATATTTGAATAAATGATGTTTTCTGGAAACCTATGTTTGAGTTGGTTGCTAACTTTGTTCAATGCTATTGGATGGAACTGGACAGGCCGCACCATTTCCTCGGCTATTTTTGAGGGTGCTGCATTGGCAGTTACTGCTGCTATTGTTGATGCCAGTGGGCAAACTACAAGGATTGATAATGGAACAGTGTACTTTCCCTACACTGTTGAAAAGAGCTCTAAATAGTTGGCCGGTTAAAATGCAGTTCTTATTAGTTGTTTGGGTGAACTAAATTGAGAGTACATCTGTTATGTGGATGTTACTCCAAGTAAGTTGAAAAATAATTAGTCAAGGCTGAACCGTTCTCATTGTTGGGAAGAATTATTTTAGGTGTTCATTTGTTAATCTCCATCCTTGTTGGATAATTATACTCTCTGTTGGGCAAGGAAGCTTGGACCATTTTTTTGTCATTGTCAAATGATGCCTCTTGTCTTGTAAATTTCAAGTTTGGTTCACCTTCTTTGGGGATCTACTTATTCCATTTCTTTGGGTAGTTATGGATCTCCATATTGATATACTGTGCTTCTTTTAGACGCTCCCCATGGACATCAATTTTTGCTATTCTCTCACTGCCTGCAAGATCGACCAGCCACAGCTTACTCATTGTGAAGTTCCCGTTGATTAAGCTCTTTGCTGTTACCATCATGCTAAGTATACTGCAACAAGTTGACACAAAAATCATTAGAAAGCTCTGATATCAATACTCTAAGTGCAATGCATCTAATGTCAGACCTGTCATTCCAACAAAAAGAAATCAGGTTATCTACCAAAATGCAGCTTGTATATTTGCTGAATAAAGCTTGATGCGTGTATACAAACCAGTGTGAATGACTACTAAGTTCATTTGCATTTGTGGAGCCAACAACTCTAGCAGCACTTCCAGTTTGCAACACCTCCCAAAATGTCTATAATTTTAAAGGCTTGGGTACAACATATCAGTGAAAACAAATTCACCAATCCTGTAACTATCAAAGGGATGTACCACACGATCTAACCATGCAGTAAATACCTATATGGCAGTAAATACCTATATTTTCTAATTATAATTATACTGTTAGTTGCTTTGCTTATTTGTATCCATGTGGTCAGTCTCAAGGTATTTACATAGAAGGAAGCTTTGCATGTTTTATGTCTTGTGATTTTGTTTGTATATTCCTTGCCTGCTGTTATGTGAAGCCATTGAATACAGTTATAGATGTAATTGACTGACTGGTCTTGAAACTTTGGTTGCAGTATTTTGACAGGACTGCTTTCCTTTATGGTGAGTTCATTTATGCAGATAATCCAGGTAATTTTTTTTTTTTTTAAATTTCAAATACCGTCGCTTAAGCGACGGCTACAAGTATTTTTATTTTTTTTTTAAATTTCACCAACCATGGATACAGCGACGGAAAGGCGTGGCTATAGCGACGGAAAGACGTGGCTATAGCGACGTCTTGGATTTGCATTTTTAAAAAAACTTTATACGAAGCGTGGCTATAGTGACGGAAAGGAGTGCCTATAGCGACGAAAAAGCGTGGCTATAGCGACGCTTTGGATTTGCATTTTTTTAAAAACCTTATACGGAGCGTGGCTATAGCAACGGAAAGGCGTGGCTATAGCGACGAAAACGCGTGGCTATAGCGACGTCTTGGATTTGCATTTTTTTAAAAACCTTGTACAGAGCGTGGCTATAGCGACGGCTTAGACATCTAACGACATATAGAACATTGTCGCTCTTGCGACGCAAATTAGGGGTCGTCTCTATTGCGACGGAATAGTTTCCACTAAACAAAAAACACTTAGACGTAGCAATATCCACGCTTTTCCGTGGATATTGCCACGTTTTGCTGTGGAAAAAATGATCACTTGTACTAGTGATGCTAGTTGAGATAATAATCTCGATCTGGAAACTGGAAACGAACTTCTTACCTGTAAAGGACCTGTAAAAGAAGCATCACTTCACTGCATTAGCTATAAGTTAAGTAAGCCTCAATCTCAATTGAAGTTCTTTCCTACTTGTCATAAGACAGTAAAACAAACTTAATACTAGAAATTAAACAGATGTTTCAATTCCTATTATTCCAAAAATTTAACCTGCTAAATCAAATCCTTAACATTGAATTATGAAAACAAACTAATAAGTATGCAGAACTAGAGATTAACAAAAGATTCAGTTCTAGTTTAATACTGTTTAAAGTAACCGTTAGCAGTTAATTGTTCTTAGGTAGTGACAACTACAAACATTTTATGTTACATGAAAAATTTTAATTTTTTACGAATTTTTGGAGTATTACATGTGGTTTCAGAGCACAAGTTCAGACACTAGACCTGAATGTGGCGCAACCTGCATATATAAATAGTAAATTAAATGCATGCATACTGATTATTATTTTTCTTTTTGAAATGTTATTTCCAGAAAAATTTTCAGAGCTAAACTGCAGGTATGGAAAGACTCGAGGAATATGCAGATGAGGAGTCCCCATTTATTGAACAAAGTAATTCTAAAAGAGAACCCATACAAGAAGAAATAACTAATAACTCTTATGAATTATTACAAAGGGTTAAGGAATTAAGAACTGAGATGGAAACAGTCAAAAAGGAAAATGAAAGAATTTTGATAGCTCGGGAGGAGCTGAATCAGATCTTAATGGAAAAATTTTAGAATGAAGAAAAAGATAAACGAACAGAATCTGAAGATATGTCCTACCAACACAAAAACAAAAAGTCTAAACAATCTAAAATCGAAAGTAGCTCATCTTCTTAGATTTATGGCGATCCACATAGAAAGAATTATCAGTATACTAGTGATAGTAGCGAAGATAATCATCATTCAAGAAAAAGAAAATTTAAGCCTTATGAAGAAATTTCATGAGAATTTAAGAAAATAAAACCATCAACTTTCAATGGTGAAACTGAGAAGGGATAAGAAGCTGAATCATGGTTTTCTGGGATGAAGAAATATTTTCAAGTTTACAATTACTCTAATCAGCTAAAAGCGAGAATGGCCATTTACAACCTAACTGGGAAGGCAGATATTTGGTGGCTAGACCTAAAACGAGTAAAAGGTATTAGGGAAAAGAACATTAACTGGAGTACATTTAAGAAATATTTTAAAAAGAAGTTTTGGTCAGAACAGTACTATGAAGAGCGAGCTAAGGAATTTTATGAACTAAAGCTAGGAACAATGAATATGAAAGAACTAAACAGTAAATTTTTAAGCCTGCTTCGATATGTGCCTTACATTGTGGATGAGAATCCTAAGGTACAGCGGTTGCTAAAATGTTTACCTTTTCATATAAAATATAGAATTGAATATGATAATCCAAAAACCTTGGAGGAGGCTATGCGAAAGGCGAATTTTTGCTATGAGCAGAATCGCAAGAAGGAAAGTATGTCAAACTGGAAGGCTAAAAGATCTAATAATTTTGAACAGAGGAAGAAAGGTTTTGTACCTAGCCACAGTTTTAGAAATAATAACACACAAAAATTTTCTAATAAAAATTTCCAAGGGAATAAAGGTAATTTACAGTTAAATCCAAATGGCCCTAGAAATAAAGAACCTGTTAATAATCACAGTAATTACACCATGAATAATGAACGAAAAGAACTAGTAAAATGTTGGGAATGTAATGGTCCTCATTATGCATCAGCTTGTCCCAATCGGAAGAAGATTGTTAGAAACATACATACGATGCAGGAGGAGATGAATGTTGGTGATCTAGAAAGGACAATGCCCAGGATCAACACTGCACTGGAAAACAGGCAGACAGATTATCAAACTTCCATGGTGGAAGTGGAAGGTAAGCTAAATCAAACACCTATATCTATTTTAATTGACCCATGAGCTAGTTTAAGTTATATTTCTCTTGATTTAATAGAAAAATGCAAGTTATCAGTAAAAAAATTTGCAAAGTCATGGTTAGTTCAGCTAGCTACTAGCGCAAAAAGAAAAGTGACTAGTTTTGTAAAGGATTGTACTGTAAACATGGATCAGTTTGAAGCCTCTGTTAAGCTTAATGTACTACCTTTAGGTTCTTATGATATGTTAATTGGTATGGACTGGTTAGAACAGCATAGGGTGGTTCTGAACTTTTTCGATAAAACTTTTACTTGTGTAAATAACGATGGAGAAACAGTAAATGTAAGAGGAAACCCTAAGAAAAAAGCTATAAGACATATCTATGCTTTGCAATTAAATAGAGTTGTTCGGAAGGGTTGTAAAGCCTTTGTTGTAACTGTAATTAATGAAGAAAATACTAATAACCAAGGATGATTTTAAGACCCCCCCCCTAGATTTATATGTATAAAAATTGGACGAATCTCTCTGATATATAGGAAAATTTGAAGGCGATTTTATCAATAATATAATATGTATATATAAAAAATTTAGCGAATCTTTCATTTTATAATATAATGTTGTAAAATTTTGGCGAATCTTTCATTTTATTATATAATGTTGTAAAATCTTGGCGAATCTTTCATTTTATTATATAATGTTGTAAAAACTTAGCGAATATTTAACTTCATTATAAAAAATTGTAAAAACTCGTGAATCTTTCACTGATTTATAGAATATTGTCAAAATAAAAGAACAACAACATTAGTCAAATAACATGAATCACATCATCAACAACAGAACATGTAGACTCACAAGTCACAACAGGAAGGTGTCAGTGAAACACAACTGCACCGACTGGATTCAGGGCAAGTGGGGACTCCACTTGTTATCTCATCCCTTAATGGTCCAACGAACATGTGGGGACCTGAATCTTGACAAACAGATAAACTCATAGAATCATACATTATGCTCAATCTTGGCCTCCACTATCCAATTATGGTCATGGAGGCGAATACAATTATGCATTGTAATTATGCCAATTGATTATTGCTTTAAATGAATGTTGGTCTTGTGCCAATAGGTATCCTATGATCAATGCATAGGAACCTAGTGCATAGACCATTTTTCTCTTCGCTTAGATATGTAGAGCTCGTTTATTTTTTTGAATAACAATAAGTATTTACAAAGAAAATATACAATCCGTAAAAGAATTGAAAAACTGAAGACAATTAATTCATGCAACTAAAAGTTAATAAAAGAATCTTTTCTCAAATCCTAAAACCAACCTTGATTCAAGCTACAACAAAGGGTTAAATCAGGCATCGAATGAGAACTAGAATCATTCAAAGGAATTAACACAATATTTAACCAAAATACACAAACTTCAAAAATCGACAAAATGCTTCAAACAAAAGCAATAAACAAACCATAAAAAAATGTCAAGATATTTGTGCTAAACACCAACATGGTTTCATGTACTTGAATGAGTCCATTATTTCTTAGCGAAAGTGTTGTCAAATTAGTTATTTATCATTTAATGTTAGGAAACTATCTATGTGAAGAGATAGCTCCTTGGCCTAGCTTTCTCAAATTCCAGCGTCATTTCCTATCAGATACAAGAAAGAGACAATGTAAGAGATAAATATCAAACCATCAATCTTAAAATAAGCTGCATGAAGGTAATGTAGCTCAAATCATCATTGTTACAACAAAAAAGTATAATGTAGAATCTATTTTTACCTAAAACATAACCTCAAATTCATATATGGAGTTGGGGTTAGGTTTGAGTTCTGCAAGTTTTAGCTTTTTATAGGAGCTACTTTTGGGATCCCACTTTGTATTGTTATCATGGTACTGCACAGTCTTGTTGACCTACTTTTGGGATCATTTGTTGGACATTAATAAAATAATATTATCTTATCATAATTCTTTTTGTTACCTTCATCATATGCTTAATGAGTTACTTTCATTATATGCTTAATGTACATATTGTGTGCTAGTTAGCTGTCAGATTACCACAAGGTTAGTTAAGCACACAAATTCTACACCACCAGTTTTAGATTGGGTACCATCATCAAAATGGGGGCAAGTGCCCAAAAGTTTCCCAAGGATTTATTTCCAAGGAAAAAAAACACCAATGTTCCACCAAGTTTCTGGGATGTGCAAATTTGGGAGCAAGGGAACACATCCAAGGGGACATGTGGAATCACCCCACAAAATCTATGGAACATTGAAGTCTCCAACATAGGAGGCCAGCCCAAATACTAAAAAGATTTAAAATATGAGAATTGAAACGTTAACCATTAAAACTATTACATAACAACAATTTAAGCTTATCCAATTGGCAAAAGCACACCCAACTGCTAATATCCACCACATAATAGCAAGAAAACAAGTCTAGAAGTACCCTATTATGAGCATTTTCTTCCAGCAGCGCTAGACCCTGTTCTGAGTATTTTCTCCCAGTTGCAATGTCACAATCAATAGCCACGTAATAGTAAATGTTTGAGGTATTTATTATCCAGCAGCAGAAAATAATTAAGTATTTACTATTCACTGTACCCACAATATCCAACAAGGGACTATGGAAAATACTTGAGGTATTAAGTTTTAACTTTTAACTGTGGCCACAACAATAAATATCCAGCAGCAAGGTTTCTATGATTCCAACAGTCCACAGCATCCAGCAGCAAGAATTATGTTTCACAGCATCTGGTAGTCATAGGCCGAAGGTCTCAACTCTCCCTCACATGGTCTCCCTCACACTGCCATGCCCACATAGCCTCACTACTCACACAAGTTAAAAGACAGTGCACAGAACTCACTCAACCATAGTCTCTTTCATGGCACCACAGCAACACAAGCCCCTGGTATAGCAGAAACTTAGAAATCTCATGGTGACAGCACAGGTGAATGATTGGTAGTAGCAGAGAACTCACAGGAGGCTAAAATAATTAAACATTACGTTAAAATGTATAATTTATACATTGTCAAAATTGGTCAAAACGGATACAGGAGAAAGGCTTTTTAGGTAGGAATATTTATGTTTTTGGAAGCATTCCCCTCAAAATGGAAGGTGGGGTACATCCCCCTTGGTGTATCCCCATGCCGTGAGCGTGGGAAGCACGTCCCCTACCCTTGGGGACACATCCCCATGTAACACTGAGAAGCACTAATCTAAAAACACCTTATACTGCAGAATTTATCAGGACAGTCAGTGAAATGTTTGCAGTATATATCCAAGACATGACAATATATATCTACCTTGTAATATATCCATTCAGAACTTCACTTGCATGACAAAAACTTTAAAAAATGGGATTTGTTCAGCACCTGGTCCTAGAACACGAACAATAGCACCTCAACCTTCCTGAATTGCTTTTATTATTGCTCCCTGCCTTCCAATTAAACTGCTAGCCTATGTGCCAGCCACAAGCAACCGAGTTGAATTCATTCCACTACCACCCTGCTAAGCTTGACCCAATTCCCCTATGCCATCTGGACCTCCTTCTATAATTTGCTTATGAACCTTGAGTATCCCATCCATAGCTGGAGAAATTGGTGCTTCTAGTTCTTCTTTTGCTGAAACCATAACCTATGACAAGAGATAATAATGAAGTGATTTAAGGCGAAATCAGAATAAAATATTTTGAATCATAGAATTAGAAAGAAAAAAAACCCAAAAACGTACAAAATTTTGAAGCCAACAATCTATGTAAAGATACAATCCCTCATTGTTGAAATACAAAAACAGCACATCTATGCAAGAATGTACAATAATCAGATTGTTATCATATGCTAGCCACAATAGGAGAAATGCTTGGAAACTTCTTTTTCGAAAAAACACAGAGTACTATAGGAAACACCTCCAAGGTTAAACAATAGAAGATCTAATGATTTTGAAAACATCTGATGCAATGGAAAACTCGAATTCCCTTGATTGGATCAAATAACACCTCTATGATCCTCTTTGTAGGATAATGTATATGTTCGTCAAATATAAACTTTGATTTAGCATCAATTTGGCAGTTCCCATTACTTGGAAAGACTAGATGATCTGCATCCAGACCTGAACAGTTCTTACGTGGTAGTTTTGATAAAGTATTCCATTTATTTTAGCAAATAAAGAACACAATTTAACAAGAAGACCAAACATCAAGGATTCAAATAAAGCTTACAGTGCGTTCATGAGTGCCTTGAATTCCTTCTAGAATCTTAATGTGTGATCTGGTCTCTTCACACATATTTTTCACAAATTCTCCCTTGCGACCAATAATTCCACCAACCTTCTGAACAGGAACAAGAAGCCGAAATACATTATCTCCAGGCCATCGTGGCCATTTCTTATCTGTTAATCCAGCACCAATTTCATCTTCTCGGCCCCTTTTCTGAGGAAGGCTAGTATTTCTGGCCATTCCAGTCATGTATGATTGCTCTTGCATGGTTTCCACTGATGCCATTGCCATGTTTCTTGGCTGACCTGAATCAACCAATGTAAACAACCAATCCAGTAGATCTTGTTCTGTGTGAGATAGAATGGTCATACAATGCATGTATCCTTATTTTTCTTTTTTTTTTCCTGTTTCTTTCTTTCTTCCATTTTTCTGTACTGGTTGTGATGGTTAGGTTGGCTAGGAAGGGATGGTGTATGGGAAAAGAAGGGAAAATAATTGACAATTGAAGAACATATCACTGCAGAATCGACGAGAAATATAAACAAAAACAAAAATACTGATTTTTGCTAAATAATAAACTGCCAACCAGCCTATGTTAGGAACAAAGGATATAACTCAAAGGTGCAAAGCACAAAAGCAATTAGCTGAACATCTGACAGAAGCAAGATATATAGTCACGCAATGCAAAATAAATCATATTCTACAACTTCTTAAATAATTGACATTAAAGCTCATATTTACCACCAACGACAATCCATGTACATAAGCACTTCAAAGACACTACTGGGCTCAAAGCAGAGATGAAAACCTTGAAGTAGAAAAAATGCCTCTTGCAAAAGACTAAAAGTGCAAAACCAGTCTACATAATCCTAGATTTCATCTGTTCTATAGACCTGTGAAGATGAAGGCTTATGGGGGCTGAGAAGGAGAAAGCAAGGTAAGCCAATACACAAGCAATGACAACCAACATAGAATATGTGCATCCAACGGGCATCCAAGAGCATACAAAGTGTTGGGCTTTGCTAGAGATTAGGGTTTCTTATGTTATAGAATTTATTGAGCCTCAACAGCTGTTATGCTGAATTCAATGGCTGTCTTTTCGTCTTCTCATTTGTCGTTATTAGACCGTGTGGCTGTTGCACTGGTGGAATTATCAGCTCTCCTAGCCTCCCATAAGGCATGCAGAGGGGAGCATGATAATAGACACCACACAATATTGTCATTTTGACTAATTCTCAAGGAGGAACCATGCAAGGAGCAAGTGCTAGCAATCATGATGTCACCGAAAGCTCTGTGGAAGTTCATCCCAAATGTTGCCCATGAGGTAATGAAATCCCACCTGATGAATTTTCTATTGATATTCCAAATTATGAATATGTCGTCTGTGAAAATTTGAAACAGCATACCTTGTTAGGGTACTTCATTATCCGAGTCCTACCAAAGTTTGTGATTACATCGCTGGATTTGCACACAGCTTGGCCAAAGGCCTTTTTCAGCATAGGGAAGAAAGACAGTGCCATGAAATTGTTACTTATGGCCCATATTTGTGTCAGAACTATTGATGTTTGTAGCTCAGACAGGAACTTCTGCACAGGTATAGTATCAAACATGTAGGAAATCCAAGTCAAATCTAATTTGTAATTCACTTTATTAATAAAGTGAAAGTCTTATGTTTAGCTGTTGAGTCTAATAAAATGTAATTTTAATACATTGGTGATTTATACTAATCTCACCAAAATTAGGGTTTTGGTAGATCAGGGTTTCGGCTAAAGTATAAAGGCAAGTCAAGGCAAAGGGTTAAGAACTTAAGACACATTCATTATTTCACTAAAAGACAGTTTGGTCGGGCAGATTTAGAACGCACGAGACGGCCAATTCACAACCACGCAAAGGACAGTGTGCTGCGTGCAAGTCATAATTGTTGATTTTTGTACCTAGGAAAGTGTTCCCCTAGGTGACTTTAGCCTTAGTCACTTAAAAGGGGGAAATAAAGTGACCCTTACATTAAATGACTTGAGATGAGCATTTAATTTGACTTTAGAGAATAAAGTCACTTTTTGGAAAATTTAAGTGAGGTGAGTGAATTTAATTTTTAAATGCGATTTAATGAGCATTTAATCTCATCCACTCATCTCATCTAATCTCCACCGTGGGATTAGATGAACCCTAGGGTTCTCACCAAAAAATCAAGGAAAGGGATTTTCACTCACTTTTGCAGATTGAAGTGAAGGAGAGAATAGAGAGAGAGAGAAGAGGCATGAATTTCGAGATTTTGAATCATTCAAAAGCCAAGGTGGCGTTTGTGGATTACCAATTCTTGGAAGTTACAATGGCAGCAGTCAGGAACCTTTCTCAGGTGACATAGGAATTACCATTAATTATTGTGATCCATGAACTGGACAAATCTAGAGAATAGTCTTTGAATGAAGATCATAAATATCTTCTTGATTATGAAAAGCTTTTGATAAGTGGAGATCCAAATTTTGAGACTCGCTGGCCTGAAGATGAATGGGAAGTTATCTCATTAAACTACACATTAGGAACCGCGTCTAGTCCTCAAGGTGTTGTGTACAGTCATAGAGGTTCCTATCTCATAACAATTAGTATTATTTTAGCATGGGAAATGAAGTCTAAGCATGTTTACTTATGGACAACACCCATGTTTCATTGTAATGGTTGGGGATTTCCATGGGACATGGCTGCACAAGGTGGCACTAGTATCTGCTGCATAAGTTTAAATGTAAAAGACATATTTGATGCCATTGTTGAGCACAAAGTCACCCACTTATGTGCAGTTCCAATGGTTTTAAGTATCATTGCAAATGCACCACCTCGTGAAAAAAGACCACTTCCTCACACCGTAGATGCTAAACACACTTGCTACTTTTTCACCCTCAATTATGAGTTATGTACTCAAGTAAATAAAGCACCACATGGTTGACAATCTATGTATAGAAAAGCAGCATGGAACATCAACTGACCGCTTTAGTCTAAGGAGAGCCCAGGTTTTCAATATTTCCACTCCTTATCAACTATAAGCCATCAGTTTTATGAAGGGAGTAAGATCTTGCTACGGGTTGTTTTGCATCAGAATCCACACACATCGTTGCATTCTCCAAGCTCTGCACTACAGTTCTTCATTTATTTCTTTCAAACAAACTTGAAAGAAGGTGACTAAGGACCAAATGACATGCAAATTTCTACTTGGAGTACCATACTACAAACCATATTTTCACGCACACAGTCATTACTAAGGAGGTTCACAAATAGTAGATATCAAAACGAGGTGTGTTTCTCAGTCTGTAAGGAAGCAATGTTACAGTCCTTATGATGGGATTTTAAAGAAGGTGTGCTCCCATATCTGTGCAACAGATGCTATGATCTAACTCAGACATCACTGGCCTTGTTACTTCATTTTTAGATTGGAAATTTCATCATGCATTGCCAACAAAATTATCATGCATTTTTCTATCAACAATCATTTTGCACCCAACATCTTCAGCATTAATAAATCTATTAACAATCATTTTGCACCCAACCTGATGGAGAAGCAAATACTTGTCTTCCTTCAAATCTTGCTTGCAAGACTAGATATCTCTGTCGTCGGCAAGAGAGACAATGGTAGAGCCATCAACTTGAGGAATCAAATCAGGTTTCTTAAGATTCTCAAGTGTATTCAACATGAATCGACACTGATCCTTTAATTTTTCACACTTTGATGTTGGAGACTCACCAATAGACCCTAAATGCATTTCCTTCTGCTGCAGAGCAAGTAAGAAGGGAAGAGGAAGAATAGGACCCTATAAAAGCTGGGCACCATTTTGTTCTGAAAAATGATGCTCTCTTTTAATTTATAAGTTCTGAAAATGAAAAAGTGGCATCCATACATAATCAGTAGGAAAAATTTGAAGAAACTCTGTAGGGGCGTTCCCTTTTGATGAACAAATCTTTGAATATGTTGCAACAACCAACTCCAAAAGCATCAACTCTTGAATAGTGGAACTTTTTCAACCATCACAAACAGAAATGATGATCATTCTTCTACAAAGAAGGTCCAAAAGGTACTTTCAGGGAAAATCTCAACAGCAGACACAGTAAATGCATTTGCAAACAAATAGAAGCCAACTTTAGTGAATCAATAAATGGTCACTTAAACTCATCCCCAAATCAATTTGAAAAGTGAAATTAAACTCCGAAAGTAATGCCCAGAAGAACAACAATTTACCATCATCAAAGCGATTTTCTAAGTTAAAACTTAAATTTGAAAATGCATGCCCATAGAAGCTTCATTACTGTGTTTTCCATTTACAGAGTTGTACTCCATTGCCCACAATCACCACAGAGATTTTGAAAAGGAAGAAATCTAAATCCAAACCCTTAGCATGTTGTCCAATACCTTAGCTGGAAATCCAATTGCAACTTGCAACTTGCATATTTAAGATAAATAAATTGGGATATATATGGTTAAGCTTTCTGTCAAACAGTAGGCCAACAACCCAGAAAAAATCAACACAAACAAATTCTTCCATTAAAGGATTATGCTTATGTGGAGTGAGATCGCTCGCTCTATTTGAGCATGTTATAGACTGCCACGGCTTATACAAAATCGTGCCCAATGAGATAGAAACCCCCACATACAGGTAGAGGACGACATAGTTGGAGATGCCATCCTCTGGTGAGGTCTCCATCATTTCAGTATGGTTTCTTGCTAACATCCATTGATGAGCTTAACTTTTCAGTTAGTTAAGACAAGGCAAATTACATATCAAATTAACATAGTCAATACCCATCAATTAAATTCGTGGTATAAGTAGAAATCACACAACCAAGAGGGAGAAGAGATTTCGTTGAGTTATTATGCCATCAAAAGAAGCTGATGCCATCGATATAATCCCAGTGGTTGTTTATTCAAACATGTAGTGAAAGTTGGGCATGAATTTTGCATTCCATGGTCAATACATACCTCATGTATCAGTAATATACTAATCTCAAGCTACAGCAATATACATCTATATTTTGTTTGAGTCACAAATAGCAGTTAACAGCTTTAATACCTGTTTTCAGTATTCACAAACAAAAATTTATCTGTTACCAAAAATTCTAGCAGCAAACTGATTCTGCATCAATTCACCTACTAAATGTCTTCACAATTGCCATAAACAGAGTTTGCCTTTTTCTAAGTAGGTTATATGCCCAACTCTACTAGCAATCATGGTTTCAATGAGAATAGCTTTGTAAGAGAATAAATTCCTCACAATCACACTGGTTTAGAAAACTAAAAATCCACCAATTAACCATGGAAGTATGATTTCATATAACAAACATATTGAGACTAACATTTCTAATTTGTTGCCATAACTCCAGAAAAGACAACAGAGTGACTCAATCCAGAATATCATAAAAACATAGGAATTGCTCACTAAGCTTCTTGCACTAAACCAACATATATCATTAACAATTTTAGAAAATCTTTCCTAGAAAGAATAATGAAAAGACAAGATATAGTGATAGGTCTCATCCCTAGTCCTCTTTTACCAAGATTTTAGAGCTATAATTCGCCAGCTCTTTCAATCATGAAGTTTATGGCCATTTTTATTTTAGCAGGGTAAAATAAATCCCATAGCCATTCATACCATCAAAGCTTCCACTTAACAACCATAGATACACATGGCATTTCCAACAGTTTGTCATATTAGTTCATTAACAACTTATCAAAAAAATTACGAAAATTAGTTTGATATACAAGAAAATATAATAGATTATACCTGCACTTGGTCAACTAGCCCCATTGGATGAATTGCTATATCCAACTCCTTCCCTGGACAACTCTTAAATTACCATCCAATTTCCACCCAACCTTGCCCATGAAATTATTCTTTCCTTAGGACCCCCAAACTATGTGGAAGCACAATCAAAGGCTCAACAGAAAAAAAACAGGGATATGTACAAGTAGTGGGGTGACTAGTTACTAATATGTCAGACAGATCCTTTTTGACAAAGGGAATATTCAGCCATGCAGCAACCTGCAGGTTATCCCACTTAGCACTATGCAAATCGCAATGCAGTTCAGAGTCTTCAGACTAAGGGTTCTTGAAAATTAGGTAGCATTGCAATACTAGTTCAGGAAACTTTCCTAGTCAGCTAATTCCCAACAAAGACCATAGCCCATTTGCATGGTTCAACTAGGCTTGGAATTTCAACTGCTTTGTCCTGTGAGGCATGTCAGCTCCCACAGCAAAGCAATCATATGCCCTCAGCTCCTGAATGAGAACCATGAGGAAAGCATGCTCCCACAACAAAAGTTCTCAGAGCAGGCATGTTACCTCAGCTCCTTTCCCATATATACCATGTTTCGAACTATGGGCATGATACCTCCACTCATTCCATCATATTAGAGCCACAGCCATGATTGGTTTCACATGTAGGCAGGGATGATTTTAAGAACCCCCCTATATTTATATGTATAAAAAGTGTAGAACTCTTTGTGTATCAACTCTTCAGTTGGGGATTTTAAAAGCATCATGTACATCTATATTGACTGATAGTGAACTATATGATGCATTTTCAACAAAAAAAATTGAAAAAAAAAACCTATAAATTCTCATGGTTTAATATCATATTTTCACAAAGAAATCAAACAAAAATTGGAAAATTTTCAACAATTCCTATGGCTTTATATCATATTTTGAAGAAATTTAAAGATCCAGGGATTAACCACTAGGAATCAGTGTTTCCCTTGCCACACATTAAGTAGTTGACAGGGGAACTTTCAAAGACACGGAGCTTCTTGTTTCTACCTTTTGGCAACTGGTAAATGGATGAAAGAAACAACCAATGAAGACAGAGGCGGGAGGATAGGGCAAGGCAGAGCAGACGGTAAGAGTAAGAGAGGGTCTGACCTCCCCAATTACGTTTTTTACTTGCCAAGTCGAAGAAGTTCAGTCCAGAAGTCAATTTCGGCACTATGGACATTGAAGAACTTAGAGCAAGGGCTATGGCTTCCATGCCCAACAAGAAGAGGAAGAGAAACCAGTCGCCGCTGCACCCACTCTCATGTTGGAAATTTATTTCCACAAATAATTTGTTCGATGAAAATGGGAAACAACTACAAGTTTCTAGTGCACAATCAGTTCCATTATGTGTCCATAAGGATAATGATGTCTAATTCCTGTGTATTCAGTAAATTTATGGAAAGAACGGACAAATCAAACAGTGCACTTGGGAAATCTTGCTCTGTTTTGAAAATTATTGTTGCAAGCTCTGAAATAACATTTCTATACAGTCCCAAAGTGTTTGATGGAAGCCCATAAAGGTTCAATTTGGAACTGTAATAGTGCCTGTATCATGGGACCTTGCTATTCCTTCCCACTCTAGACAGACATAAAGACGATCATATTTTGTCAAAAGTATGCACACTTGGATCACATGAAAAAAGATACCAGTATTAAAATCCTGAACTTCAAAAATCTTGTAATACGTTATCTTTTAAATATTCATGATGTTTTAAAAATTGTTTACCAATTTCAGTTTCACTGGCACTAATTATTGATATTAATTACTAAACTTGTTATAGATTTATCTACTAATTATTTTGGACGAACCTGAGGTCAATTCTTCTACTTCCCAAACTAAAAGGATAAGGGACTAATATGAAAATAACTGGCTAGATTTGAATCGCAAATTTACAACCAATGCCAATCTTTCAGCGCAATCTTGTGAAGGAAATTGATTTGACAGTTTTACCTCGTGGGCATTGAGTTCACTGAAAATGAAACATGTCTCTTTCAATCTGCAAATCCAATCAGTAGGAAAGGCTCCACATTAGACAGTAGATTCACCATTCCACCTTTCGGTGAAACTCAATGTCTACCTACTACTAAAAAATGAAGGATACAAGTATCTTCATCTAGGTCAACTTAATTTCTAATGCAAACAGAAAGGAAGCATGGAAAAGGGAAAGAGAATATGTTCTTTGAAACTGTGACTTTGTTATCTTAAAAGTAGATATTTATAAACAATTTTTTTGACAAAATTGGAGACTAAACACTAAGATCGATCTTTAACATGTTATAGACTACCTGAGAATAACTCGCCACATGAGTACAGCTAAAAATAGTTGATGCATCAAATAGACAAAAGATTAAACCCCATGTCTCGTCATCTTTGAGGCAGGACTAAGCTCTTTAAAATGAAAAAATCCATGATCTTCGATAGAAGCCACAGAAACCAACATTGCCTAAAGAAGAAACAGATCACCAGGGACACCAACTACTATTAGCACTAACTTTAAGTGAATGGAAGTGATTAGCTGATTTAAGGATAACTTTGAGTGAATGGAAGTGATTAGCAGATTTAAGGATATTGGGAACAAGAAAAATAGAAGGAAAAGCGAAGAAATCTATGCTACTCTTATAATCAGTACCATGTGCCCTGGAAAATAATTGCTAATGAGCTCCATGGTTGTTCAATACTATAACTTACACCCAGAATAAAACCAACAGAGTGCCAAAGAATAATATCCAATGAGGAAAATCTCATCAAGCTGTGGTCTAGCAATAAGGTTGAGTGCTCACAGCAATGATGGCTCAGGCTTAAAACCCAAAAGTCTTGCTCCCAGTACAGTTGATCAAAGTGTTTCAATAGCCCTAGCTCATTAAGCCAAAATAATTTAATTTCAACAGTGAAATTCGATCACATTGAGCACCCAAAATATGAATTGAGAGAGACTAACCTATAACTCAAAGACTTAAAGTCGTGTGAAGACTAACACACAGAATCCAGTTGCAACAGAGACTGAATTCGAACTTCATTGGCGCATAAATCCAATACAAATTCTTCTTGAATTTGTTGTGGTCACCATAGATGTTCTTTGGTCTTAAATAATTGTGCATAAACTGAGAAAACCCATTATTCATAAGCCAAATGGGGCTATAGAGTCTAGAAACGATAAATACTCAAAATCGTGGTGAATGAAACTCTAAAAAATGCCAAATACAGGAGGAACGAGAGATTTAGAAGCCAAATAGGGGCGAATGAGGGTCCAAAAACTGTCATTTCTTGATTTCAAGGACGAACAGGGGCTCTGAAACCAAATGGAGGCTGAATAGGACTAAAAAACGACCATTTCCTAAAATTAAGGGCAAACATGAACTCCATCTTAAACCCATGCTGGAAATCACTAGGGAACATGACGTCCATCTGAAACCCATGCTGAAAATTGTTGGCGAACAGGACCTCTATCCGAAACCCATGGTGGAAATTGCGGGCGAAAGTTGGATCCAAAGCAAATTGCAAAGGGCGAAAATGGTTTTTGCAATGATTTCCAACCAATTATCGTTGGGCTAACTATGTTTTTAATTTTTTTTTGAAAATAAAAAATGGGCTATTTAATATTAACCCCAAAAACTGTTTTAATATAATAAATTCACCCAAGGAAAATTTGAAACTCCTTTACCAATGGGCTAAATTTCGCCCCTAAAATCATCCCTGCTAATAACGAAGATAAACTAAAACTGGAAGATATTTCAATCCTGAGGGGATATTCGGATGTATTTCTGGAAGAAATTATGGGACTGCCTCTGAAGAGGGAGTTAGACTTCACTATTGAGTTGGTACCTGGTGCAGTGCCCAGCTCAAAAGCCCCTTATCAAATGAATATATTGGAATTAAATGAATTAAACTCATAGTTAAAAGAACTTATTGATAAGAATTATATCAGACCCAGTGTGTCTCCTTGGGGAGCACCTGTTATTTTCGTTAAAAATAAGGACGATACTCTATGTTTATGTATAGATTACCATCAACTTAATAAAATGACCATTAAAAGTAGATATCCATTTCCCTGCATAGATGATATGTTTGATCAGCTACGTGGAACGACTATATTTTCGAATATTGATTTACGATTTGGTTATCACCAGGTCCGAATCAAAGATGAAGACATCTTTAAAACAGCTTTTAGGACCAGATATGGTCACTATGAGTTTTTCGTTATGCCTTTCAGGCTTACTAATGCCCCAACTGTCTTCATGTGTCTAATGAATAATGTAATGGATAAGTACCTTGATAAATTCGTAGTTGTATTCATTAACGACATTCTAATTTATTCTAAGTCTAAAGAAGAACATGAGGAGCACTTAAAAATTGTTTTACAAGAATTACGAGAACATCAGCTTTATGCAAAATTTAGTAAATGTGATTTCTTTAAGGATGAAATACAATACTTGGGTCATGTAGTGACTAAATAAGAGATCTCTATTGATCCAAAAAAGATAAGAGCAATCGAAGAATGGCCAATCCCAAAAGACGTAATTGACGTACGATCATTCATGGGCATTATTGGTTATTATCGAAGATTTATCGAAGGGTTTTCAAGAATTGAAAATCCCATAACTTATTTATAGAAGAAAGGGAAGAAATTCGAGTGGAGTCAAAAGTGTGAAGATAGTTTTAAAAAGTTCAAAACATTATTAACTACTGCACCAATCTTAAGAATTGTTGATCCTAATAAAGACTTTAAAGTATGTACTGACGCATGTAATGATGGTCTAGGTGGAGTTTTAACTCAAGAAGGACATGTCATTGCATATGAGTCTAGGAAGTTGAAGATTCATGAGTAAAACTATGCGACCTATGACTTAGAATTGGTTGTTGTCATAAATGCCTTGAAAATGTGGCGCCATCACTTAATCAGAAGAAAGTTTATATTAATGACAGATAATAAAGAATTAAAATATTTGTTGGATCAACCTAACTTAAACACAAGGCAAGCTAGGTGGTTAGCTTTCCTTAGAGAGTACAATTTTGAAATTCAACATATTAAGGGAAAAGAAAATAAGGTTGTTGATACTCTAAGCAGAATGCAAAACTAAATTTTGTAGCAGCAATCAGCACCTATAAAACAAATTTAGAAGAACAGCTAGAGGAAGGAGTAAGATTGTATGAAAATGATCAGAAATTACAAGCAAAGGTAACATAAAATTTAATTGAAAGTTTAAGTACAGGGTATAGTCTAAATGAAAAAGGTTTATTACTATATAAAGACAGACTGTAACTACCTAATGTACCTAAGATTAAGTTGATGATTTTAAACGAAATTCATAATACTCCTTACTCAGGACATCCTGGTTATCAAAAAACTATAACCATGTTAAGGAAGGATTATTTTTTTCCAAACATGAAGAATGAACTAGCAGAATACATTGCCAAGTACTTTGAATGTCAGCAAGTTAATACTGAACACCAGCATCCAGCCGGGTTACTTTAGCCATTACCTATCCCTAGCTGGAAGTGGGAAATAATCATCCTTGATTTTATTATAGGACTACCTAGAAAATCAAAATTTGAATGACTCAATAATGGTAGTCGTTGATAAACTTAGTAAAGCAGCTCATTTTATACCTATAAAAACTATTTACAAGGCTGCTAATATTGTTGATATATTCCTGAAACAAATTTTTCATTTACATGGGATACCGAAAGTAATAATTTCATACAGAGACCCTAAGTTTACGGGCAATTTCTGGAAGTCTTTTTTTAAAGCACTGAATACTACTTTAAATTTCAGTTCCATCCCCAGATGGATGGACAGACTGAAAGAGTGAATCAGGTATTGGAAGATATGCTCAGAATCTATGTTAAGGAACAACCAGGTAAATGGGAAGATTACTTACACTTGGTAGAGTTTGCTTACACCAACCACTACCAAGCTTCAGCAAGATACAGTCCATTTGAAATTTTGTATGGCAGGAAGTGCAATACCCCATCTCATGGAGTAATCCAGTTGACAGGTTAGTATTAGGACCTAAACTATTAAAAGAGATGGAGTTAATTGTAAGACAGGTGCAAGGTAACTTGAAATTTGCGCAAGACTGACAAAAAAGTCAAGCAAATCTTAAACGAACTCAAAAAGAGTTCCAGGTTGGTGAACATGTCTTTATTAAGGTAAGGCCTAAAAAGAGTTCTCTGAGATTAGGAAGTTGTGCTAAGTTAGCACCCCGATATTGCGGACCTTTTGAGATACTATCCAGAATATGATAGGTGGCATATCAATTGGATTTACCACCAAATTTGAAGGTTCATAATGTTTTTCATATTTCTGTGTTAAAAAAATATGTACAAGATGCTACTCATGTTATAAACTGGAATGATGTGCAGGTGGAACCTGAAGGAGATTTTCTGGTGGAACTGGATTGTATCCTCGAAAGGAGGGAGATCTTGCTTCAAAATCGCACCATGAGTCAAGTGAAGGTGCAATGGAAGCACCTTAGTCCAGAAGAAGCCACTTGGGAATTGGAGAGTCATATGCGGGCAACATATCCAATTCTGTTCCAAGGTAATTCTGAGGACGAAGAATAAATAACATCGAGGACGATGTTATAATTTAAGGGGGTGTGTATGTCACATGCCCCAATTTGCAAAACATTTTATGTTTTAAGAAACATTATGTTATATTTTATTATAAAGTCTGTATTTAATGACCAAGTGGGGTCAAGGATAATTGAATGTAATTGCTGAATATTTTATTAATAAATAAATGAAAGATGAGACAACAACTTCAGGAAGCTATTAAATGAGTGTTTTACTGGTCACTTGGTGGAGAAGGCTGAGTTGAGAGCAGATTGACACTTAGAAGAATCCTCAAACTACTTCTAGTTGTTGCAGGAGGCAACTTCCCTATTTTTGTGGTCATGTTCCCCAAGAAAGTGGAACAAGAGCAGGCGGCTCATTAAGTGAAAACTGACCCAAAATACCTAGGCATGCTAATAAAAATTCCCATTGAAGACAGTTGAGGCTTCTCATTCTTGACGTGTGAACATTCTGAGTGAATGAAGTGCACAAGAAAACTCGATGGAGGGGACTAGTTGAAGTATGTTTTGAGTGGAAAGTGATGAAAACATGAACTAGTGCATATATTCTAAGTTGAGTTCATACTGTTGCATGCAGAACTGATTGACTGTTGAACACTCAATAGAGTGCTAGAGGATTACTAAAACTACATCTCTCACTCATTACTTCTACTAGGTGGACCATGAGACAAGCTCGGGGGTCCTGAGATTTGTAGTCCATCTTTTCCCCAGGAGTTGGTTGGGAGGAACAGGTTCCTTAAGCTGTTGTCACCTCATCTACATTTCCAGGTTCTACTTGATTTATCTAGATTTCTAATTGTTTATTATTATCTGGAAGTTTGAGTTTAAGCAATGATATGTTATGTTTATGTTCTGTTGCTGCTAGGGTTAGTTAAAAGAAATACTTTTACTATGAAAAGATAGTTAAATGTTGGATTAGATAATTTAGGGTAAATGATTAGAAGAATTTCCACTTTTACTAATAGATATAAAAATACCTAACTGTATTTTTCCACACCTTTTTAAAGGTAGTACTCTAGTACAGTAGGTTAGATTAAATTCAGATAAAGAATCGAATGAAGTATGCATGAATGTGTTTTATTACCTTCTATAGGTTTCATAAGAGTTATTCATATGTATGTTTTTCCTTTATATTTTAGATGTTTTTTATTTAGACAGAGTACTTGGAATAATATAAACAGATCTGTCTTAGGAAAAGATCTAAAAGTATAAATTTACCTAGTCTGTGTAATTGCTTACACAGTAGATAGACTATTTACTACAAGTCTATTAATATAATAATTAACAGTCATTATAAAAACAGAAATTAAATAACCAAGATTAACTTGAAGAAACAGTAAATAAGGCTAGGAATTTACTGTATCAATTTCATCTATGTAAAAAGAAACTAGGATAACATTATAATCAATTACTAACTATGTATTTTAAACTAAGAGAAACTAAGGTTTATAAATAAAACGTAATTGAAGGAACTGTAAAATATAAAAAATAGTACCACCTCTTTTACTAACAGAGGGGTTATTCATTTCACCTATAAAACAAATTAAAATTTACTTACCCCGTTTATATAATCATAAGCATCAAATAGGTGAATATATAAAATTTAATATACTATCCACAAGAATAGTATTAAAACTGTGTGATAAATATAAACTGGGAAAAATAAGAAAAAGATCCTTCCACATATATATTCCAGAAAAATACAGTAAAAACTTAGGTTGGATAAACAACCTTACTTCTTCTTCTTCTTTTACTTACTAAAATAAATAATATTTGATAGTAAAAACAAATTATATTTTAAGAACTAAATATCTGAAACATTTTCATGAGTCACTTTTAAACATAATAAAAATAAATATCAATTTCCAGTATTAAAAACTATGTATAGGATAATTTAATAGATTCGAAGAAAAATAAGAACTGATAAGAATTTTACAGTTGCTCTCATCTTCTTAAAACCACAATATATTTATATTATCAAAATATAAGTACAAACAGTAAGCTTCAAGCTTATTTAAAATAGAAACAACATCTAAACCCTAGTACCACTAAATCATATCAGTGATGGCCCTATGGCCTTTTACAAACAGAGTCACGGCTTAAAATCCTATATAAAATAACATAACTGTAAACAAAACTATGATTGAGAAGGCCATAATTTCTAAAGTCTCGGCTATGAAAGCCCCAAGTCTCCAACATGAAACAGCCGCTAAAGGGCTTTAAATAATCTAAACAACATATCAAAGTAATGGCCACATGGCCTTCCAAAAAAATTTAAAACACAATGTATCCACAGCCGATCCGAAATCCAAAAACCCAATGAACCCCATCAACTAAAAATAAACACCATACACCATTGCGGGAGGAACCTCAGCAAAACCAAGGCTTACCAAAAGGAACGCTAACGTGTAGCCCCCTTCTTGTGGTATCTTTCAACTCAAGTTTTTTGGGTTGAAGCCTGCAAAAGTGAAGAAACACAAAATGTTAAACCCCTGTCAATAATGAAAAATATTAAACTGAAACAATGCAAGAATGGACAAAAACTGAAAGAATTCATGCCTGGATTTATATTTCTTTGCCTTTGCTGTGAAAAAGACGATCTAATCAAACCCTATCCACCATTAATAGAACAACGAGCTTCAAGGAAGCATTGTCAGAAGAGAACCCAACGCACAGTGCTCAAGTTCAAAATCCAAAGCCAAGACGAGGTGAAGGCAAGCCATACAGAAAGCAAGCAATAAGACAAAGAACCTGATAATCTCTATTGACACTCTTGTCAACAACTCAAGTGCCGTGCTCATTTCTACTGCACCAGAGCTTGGAGGATACAACTTGCAGAGGCAAGGTAACAACGTAGGGTAGCTTACAATGTTAAGGTAATGGTGAAAGAAAGCTTCTACACAGAAGAAAATGGTGGCCATGTAAAAACCCAACTTGCAGAGGAACTCGGAATGGTTTACAGGAGGTCTATTCTCAAATGGTTGAAGGATCGACAACAAGCCTTGTAGCCATGAATCTGCAACTCATCCATTTCGCAGCAGAGACAAAAGAGTAGGGAAAGTGTGATTTTAGGGTTTTAGGACACTTTTATATTGCCCCAAGGTCAACCAAAAACCTAACCATCGAATAGAGACCATGTGGCATGGAAAATCTTTACGAAATGTGGGTTTTATGTTATAGTTGAAGTCTCCTTGGAACAACCTACACACATGAGCATTTTTTACAAAGAAAACTATGGTTATAAACCATTGTTTTAACTCACATTATCATGACTTGATATTTATACATTTATAACTTTAAACAATCATATAGAAAGGTATTAGTTACATACACTAGGGTTTGTATCATGTATTATAATCTTAGAAATGGGTAAAAACATTCACAAAGAATCCTTCAATGTTAATTGCACAACAAACATTAATACAAGAGAAACCATATCATAGTATAAGACCTTATAAAAGGGCTTAATCTTTAATGTTTGTATGGTTGAAAACCTAAGTTAAGGTTGAGCTTGATTTTGTTAGTCTAGGTATTAAATTAAATATCATTATAAGATACTAGTAAATTGTTTATCAATAATACCCTATGAGATGAGGATTATTTACAAAGGTTAAACAGGATAGATTTTTATAGAAAATAATCTTTCTCCCTTACATAAAAAGCAGTAAAACTATAGTTTAAAGAAATACAATTTGTATTAGTGCATCTCTATTTGGTAAATTCTAGGTTAGTTAATAAACTATCTATGCACTAGGTTTTATTCCCAGGTGTGAATAACAGTCAATGTACTTTATGACTACCCCTAGATCAAAGGATTCTTAAGTTTATTTAACTTATTATTTGTGGAAACAAATACCCTAAAGATTTACTCAGCATCAAGTATATAAACAAAGGAAACTGTTATACGAGATGCCTTTCACTAGAGTTTCATACAAGCATTAAACTGAAAATAGAATGATGAAATTTAAACGAACAAGTTTTAGTTATAGCGAATTGGAATAGTAACTTAGCTAAGTTTAGTTTACTAAAAATACTTATATTACTAGTAACTATGTAGAACATAAATAATCAAATCAACGATACCTCTTTTACTACTCAAAGCTGTAAATTAAATAAATTTACTAGCATTCTGTTTTATGCTAGTTGAGATAATAATCTCGATCTGGAAACTAGTAACAAACTTCTTACCTCTAAAGGACCTATAAAAGAAGCATCACTTCACTGCATTAGCTATAATCTAAGTAAGCCTCGATCTCAACTGAAGTTCTTTCCTACTTGTCATAAGACAGTAAAACAAACTTATTACTAGAAATTAAACAGATGTTTCAATTCCTATTATTCCAAATCATAACCTACTAAATCAAATCCTTAACATTGAATTATGAAAACAAACTAATAAGTATGCAGAACTAGATATTAACAAAATATTTAGTTCTAGTTTAATACTGTTTAAAGTAACCGTTAGCAGTTAATTGTTTGTAGGCAGTGACGACTACAAACATTTTATGTTACATGAAAAATTTTAAATTTTTACGAATTTTTGGAGTATTACAAATGTTAATTCACCCAACATTGACATTTCAAACTCCTTCTTCGTTTCAAAGGTAAAATTTTCACTTAGCATCTGTAGATCGCTTCCAAATATAATATCATCCACATAAATAATAAGAATGATCGTATTCTTATCTTCAAACTTTATGTAGAGATTACTAGCAGTGGCCCCTCTTTTATATCCTTGTCACTTAAGGTAGATATCTAGTCTTGAAAACCATTCCCTTAGGGATTGTTTGATACCATAGAGTGCCTTCTTCAGTTCACAAACTTAGTCCTCCTTTTATGATAAGAGGAAACCTTCAGGTTTTTAAATAAGACTTCCTCTTCTATCTTCCCATTCAAATATGCATACTTGACATCCATTTGATATACTTTGAACTTTCTATAACATGAATATGGAAAAACCATTATGATTGCTTCAAGACTTGTTATAGGGGAAAATGTTTCTTCAAGGTAAATACCTTCCACTTGAGCATATCCCTTACAAATTAGTCTTTCTTTGTTTCTTATCACTTGACCATCTTCATTGAACTTGTTCTTGAAGACCCATTTTTGTCTCTACAAAATTCTTGCTTTTAGGTCTTGGGAAAAGTTCCCAAGTTTGGTTCTTCTCAATTTGATCTAACTCTTCATTCATGGCCAAGTTTGATTCTTCTCAATTTGATCTAACTCTTTGTTGGCTTCTACAAAGTTCTTAGGTTCCACCACTGATAGTAAGGCTTGTTCATTAAACAATAGTTTCCTTCTTGTATTGAAACTCCCCTTGAGTATATGATCCCTTCTAATGTTAATTTCAAGGTTCTCTTCTAGGACATGAGAGATTTTAAAAAATACATTCTCTTTCAGTTCCACTAGCATCATTGTATTCTTCATCATCATCTCCATCGGTGTATTCTTTTACATCTTTGTCTTGTTTTTCATCATAATGGATGTCATTCTTATCTACAGCACTATCATCTTTGGAAACTTCATTGATTCTTGGAATATTTGTTTCCTCTTAATATTTGTAATCTAACATTCTTCTCCACATCTTTCCATGAGGTACCCTGCTCACAGATCTTCTATTTCTTTGTCTTTTCAAACCTTTATCTTTTCTCTTGATTTTGCAATCAGCAAACTTGTGACCAAACTTGTGACAACAATGACAATATCCATAGAATGTTCTTTTATATTTTGGGAATCTTTGATCTTTTTGCTTCATGACTTTCATCTTATTCCATCCCCTCCTTTGTTTATGAACCTATATTGTAGCCTTATTTTTTGTAGGACTTAACAACTTACATTCTCTAGCCATATGTCCAAAATTATTATAAGAGTTGCAATGACTGATAAATATTTGCTTATACCTGCTTGCCATTGGTCTTTTAGGAATCATATTAATTCTATATTTATTATGAGAGGAGGGAGCAGATTTATGACAGACATTCTTTCCAATTGGATCCATAATTGCAGCGGCATAACTCTTCTTGTTATATCCTAATCCAGCATTGTCACTTTATGGTCTTTGGCCACTTAGGATGTCATCTAGAATCTTCGAGTTGTTCTCAAACTTTGACTTAATAGATTCTTCATCATCCTTCTTTTTAAGCTAAATAATTTATGCCTCAACTCTTTTAGAGTCTTGTGTTTTAGTGCTTTCTCATAACTTCTCATTAATGGCCTGCTGATCTTTTAGCCTCTTTGCTTCTCCCTTGAAGTTATCAACTTCTTGTTTTAAGGTATCAGCCTCTTTCATGCTAACCACTGCTGCTTGTCCTCAATTGTGCAGCTCTTCTTGGACGGTCTTGACTTCCTCTTCTTTTGATTTATGCTCTTCTTTGTATCTTGACAATTGTTCTTTCAAAGATTTGTTCCTTCTTCTACATTTTTCAATTTCCTCAATACCACTTATGAGTTCAAGCTTTAGGTCCACCTCTCCTTCTATATCTAATTCATCATCTGAATTTTGAGTTTCTATTTCCATTAATAGAATTTCTTCATTTTCACTTATCTCTTCATCTTCACTGTCTTCCATGGGATAGAATTTTTTCTTATTTTTATTAAATTTCTTCTCGTATATAGTTTTACTCTTTTGATTTTTCTTATGACTGCAAGGTTCTTCAGGTCAATATCTTGTTGTTTTGGGTAAGGACAATTTGTGGAAAAATGTCCAATTCTTCCACAGTTAAATAAATTTAGTGGTAGATTTCCTTTGTACTTGCCAGTACCTTTCTCAAGTTTCTTGATGAAAAGAGATTCTTCATCATCTAAGTTCTCTTATTGGTTCTTTGGTAAAGCTTCATATTTATTTGATTGTTTTGTAGCTTGAAATGTTGCTTCTTTTCCTCATGGTCCATTATGTTATGTTCTCATCTCATGGGCAGTGAATATCCCATGTAGCTCATCCACTGTCAAAAGTTCAAGATCATCTTGATATTATATAATAGATACTTTTTGGTTATATCTTATTGGGAGGGTTCTTAGTACTTTTTCAACTACCTCTTTCTCCTTTATTTCTCCTCCCAGACCTTTAATAGAATTTACAATTTCATCTACTCTTAGAAGATGTTCTACAATATTTTCTTCTTCTTTCATATTTAGGCTTTCGAACTGCCCTTTGTAGGTTTGAAGTTTGGATTTTTTTACTCTGAAGCTCCTTCATAAGCAATTTTTAATTTTTCCTAAGCATGTTTGGTTGTCTTACATTGCATGACTTTAACAAACACTGAATCCACTAATCCTTTCAAAACTGCATTCAAATCTTTTGCATTGGATTCATATTCATCTAGTTCATATCTATATATAGGTAGGTTGTCTAGTATTTTATACCCTTTTTCAACAGAACTCCAAATTTTGCATCCAAGAGACATTATATAGAATCTCATTCTTACACTCCAAAATGCATAATTATTTCCTGTATATAATGTAGGTATGTTAGCAGCTAACCCTTCTTAATGATCCATAGTGGTTTTTAATAAGATCTTTCTTCTATTGGTTTAGAATCTAGTGAACGATACCGCTCTAATACCAATTGTTGGAATATTGGACAATATTGAGAGGGGGGTGAATCAATATTGATAACTTTTAACAATTTAAAACCACTTTTAACTTATTCATTAAAACAAAGAATCAACAATATACACAAAACACAGCATTTATCATGGAAGCCAAATTTGGAAAACCACAAACACTTTCTATAACTACAAAATTATATTTACAATTGTTTTTGCAAGCTACAACTTGTTGGAGACACCAATCCCCAAGTTTTTCAAGTAACACTGAAGGATGCTACAACACCTTGGTTTATTCCTTCTCCAACAGACAAGGATGCTACAACACCCTATTTTCCAACCACTGCTGGAAGGAGGATACAACCCACTTGCATGCTTACAGCTTGTCCTAACACCACCCTGGCTCTCTAATTTTATCTTTTTCCTCAATTATGTTACTTATTATTCTTCACTTCATTGGTCTTTGTATTCTCTTGTTGTTACATTGATCTAGATTGTTGAGACATCTTTCTTCCACTTCGAAATTTGGTTTAAATACTTCTTTCGTCATGTCTTTGAACCATTATGTATTTTCATCATTGTATCCATTCATTAAAACCTTTTCACCAATGCATATCTTCATTATGGAAACGTGCATTTTCATGAATTGGTGCAAAATAGCCCGAAACCTTGTTTTGACGATCCTTTAACTTTGTCTTCAAGCACAGTTTAGGAGAAATAAGACCATGGTCAGATGCACACATCAACAAGCTACATCATGATGGTCTCAGATTATTTTTATCAGTTTCCTACAAAATATGGTGGGCATTTTACTAGGGAAACTTAGACCAATTTTTCAATACTTTGTCAAATTTCAGCAAATTTCCCAAAACATATTAAAACCTCATTATGGAAGACCTGTAACTTTCTCTTCAATAATGTTTTAGGGGAACTGAGCCCATGGTCAAATGCACACACCAACAAGATAAACCTTGATGGTCTCATATAATTTTTATCAGTGTCCTACAAAATATGGCAGGCATTTTGCTTAGGCTACTTAGGCAGATTTACCAGAACTGAAACAGTGCAAATTATGCGAGAAAACTCTTTTGGCAGACTAATAACTTCACCTTCAGAGACTGTCTTAACAAACAAATCATATGGTTAGATGCACAAGACAATAATCTATATGTCTATATCCTCATAATCATTTAATTCATCAAATATAGAAGATGGCATGTATTTTACAGAGGCCCCTTAGGTAGATTAAGAAGAATTTATACTTAGTCAAATTTTCAGAGTTTCAGCAAGTTGCCATACTTTTATAGAATGGTGCCAAATTGTAAAAATGACTTCATGAGAGGACTATAACACCTTCATATGACTTTAAAACCTTATCACACATGCCACATACCACTTCATCACTTCCTTTCTTATTCCTTTATTATTCCTTTGTCATTAATGAACTATGATTTTCCTATACTTGGTCATTTTTCAGAGTTTCAACGAGAGTTTCAGCAAGCTACCATACTTTTACATAATGGTGTCAAATTGTAAAAATGAATTGATGAGAGCACTAGAACATCATCATATGACTTTGAAACCTTATCACACATGTCACATCATCATGCATGCCATTCCATTTCCTTTGTCCTTAGTGAAATCCTTTGACATAAATGGAAACCATACTCAACATTCTTCCCCTTTGGAATTGATGGAAACAACTCTTCAATTTTCTCCCCCATTGACATTAATGACACAGGTCTCCTTGTGACATCTCCCCCTGTCAACATGTCTTCCCCTGACATAATTCATTTTTTTCCTTTTTCTCTTTCTTTCTATATCTATTGTAGGGCAATTACTCCCAAATTTTGTCTAAAATGCTCAAATGCTTCTTTTTGGGTAGTGGATTAGTGAAGATATAAACTATTTGTTTCCTTGTCTCAACATATTCCAGTTTCACCACCTACTGTGATACTTTTTTTTAACCAAAACGATTAATTTTTTTTTATAAAGAATAGATTGGGCTTCCACCCAATTACAGTTTGTTCCGAAAAAATTAAGTTCCTTACATCCAAAAAATACTTTTGTCACTAAATGGGATGCATTAAACAAGATCCTTCATTCATGCTTAACATTCCTGGAGGAAGAATGCCGCCCTGATTTTCTTTGAAATCTTCCAGCTTATTCACATCATGAAGAATGTGGTAAGAGGTAACTGAGACACAGTCAATCAAAATGAAATGCAACCTTTGCATGGTCACATTCAGACTGAGGTTATTGAACATTGAATCAGATTTTAAAATTTTAATGATGATTTAAGATTCTACAAATATTTGCAAGTTATTATGACCTGCTTCCTTTACAAGTTGAGCAGCTTTCAGAAGAGAAAATAATTCTTCCTGGTTATTTGTAGTTTGCCCTACTCCCCAACTGAAACTTGTTTCTATTTTTATGCCTGGATAGAAATTCAAGCCCCCTGCCCCAGCTTTCCTCCGGTTTCCTTTTGACGCTTCGTCAAATAATATCGAGGCTTTATTTTTGAATTGCCACCAATCTGAAAATTCCTTTCCTGAAAACCTGACTTGCCAAAATGGTTTAATAACAGGCCTTCTTAAACCCATCTGGATTTTACCCACTGGATTCGAACCAAGCCAATTGTGTTCAGCTTCTAAATTAGTTCCAGCTATTTGAATTTTTCCTATTGCTTCCAAAAGAAATGCCTTAGCTTTTGATGCTACAATTTATGATTTTGAGATTTTGCTATTAAAGATCGAATCATTTCTAGCCAACCAAATTTTCCACCAAATAAATTTTGGAATGGCTTGCCAGATTTTTCTCCATGCATGAATGGAAGGAAGAGCACCAGGATAATTGTCACATACCCATACCCCATTATCATGTGGAATTAAAATTTCATCGAGAACCTTTATTGTTCATCGAAACATAGGGCATGGTCATGAACCACTTCTCGACATTTCCAACACTGTCATGCTCCCTCCCGTCTTCCATTGATCAGTTCGGCGATCTGCAAGGAAATATCTAATAGGATATCGGACGACAGAGAGAAAACACGACGGAATTCAAAGATCCCAAATGGTCCCGCAAACTAGAACCAAATCGAAGGTTCATAATCCACCCACAAAAATCAATGGTGTAGAAATCCCAAGTTGCGGGATCGGAAGTTATGAAAATTGCAATCTCACTTCCCACATCCCGCATCCCTCATCAGAAACAGATCAACAGCGGACAACCATCCCGCGAAGATCGATGGTGCAAAAACTTGAATTGCGGGATTGGGAATTGTGGAAATCGTGACACCGCGATTCTGCATCCCGCATCCTACAGACTACGTAAATGAATATTTCTAGCAGGAAACTCAACTTTTTAACTGAATTCTTGAATCGATTTGATCATTCATGCCATTACCGATCTGGCCAATCTACCTTGCAACTTAGTTCAAAATGAATTTAGGGAAAAACATACATAGATGCCTATAATTGCAGTTATTCAAAGGGACAATGCATCAATTCAACATAGCAACATGTTCATCACATTCCATCAAGCAATTTACAATACAAGAAATGCAATTGCAGAGAATAACATAGACAAGAACACTTATCTTGAACAGAACTTGTCCCGCAACCAGCTATGTCGCTGCAACATTCCACCAAACCATATACCAATGCGCTCATCAATCTCTTAGCAACACCGCCACCCCCGAGCTGGGCATGATTTCCTCAAGGAATAAGGGAACACTAGAAGACTCATACATAGCCAACGTGCAATAACACTCAGCCAAGCCAACATAGTTGGGTTTATCAGGCTGTAGGGTAAAACATTCCAACAGATGGGTTTCACAGGACACACAGCCAATCCATCTCACCGTTAGGTATCATAGACTGAACACAGCCAATCCAACATTCACCTTTAAGGACAGTCAAGCCAACAGATGGGTTTATCGGACTGTACACAGTCAAACCATCTCACTGTTGGGTTTATCAGGCTAACTAGCCAAGCCAACATTCACAGCTGGGTTTATCAAACTGTCCATCCAAAGGTTACTCACCAAGTCAAACACAAAAAAACACAGCCAAGCCAACATATGGGTTTATCAGGCTACTAGCCAATCCATCACTCCAGTTGGGTTTATCATGCTTCTAAGGCAATGGGAAAGAAGAACTGAAGCTAGTGAGCTCATCTACAGAGCTAAGAACACCTTCACAAGACCTATCTGGCCTGGATTCCCCACTGCCTACACACCCAACACATGGAAGTGTCCCCTTCTCTGCTTCACAGTCCCTCAGGCTACACCTTCCCTTCCAGTGCTCTTCGGGATGTGCATAGCAGGCTTACCAGCCACTCTTATCTTATCATGAGGTTCCACACTAGGTTTATCAAGCACGTTCTACATCTCTTCCATTCCTCAGTCTTGCACATAGCTCAGACCCAAACCAGGGTGTACAACACAACAACCACAGGGAGACTCCACAACAACGGATTTACTTTGGAACACGAGTAATAGGGTCTCATACACTCTATAGTTTAAGACAACGCTGCAACACAACAATCACAGTCTTTCCAAGGGAAAAACACTCACAGAACGCGAAGGATACACACACAAGAAGAGCTCTGCTGCTACCACAATGTCACTAAACACTCACATAACATGAAGGGTACACACACAAGAAGAGCTCCGCTGCTACCGCAATGTCACTCCCCTTAGAAACGAAGATGGTGGTGAATGATGAATAATGAATGAACCAGAACACCCCGCAGCTCTCAAAATGTGAGAGTAAATCCAAAACGTGAACGCATGGTTCAAAATTGGCATACGGTTCTAGTGTTTTCTTGTCCATGCAAGCAAAATACGACATTCTAAAACTGGGTTCTTTGTCCAATCCAAATTTTCCCATACTCCTCCCCTTCCAAGCAATAACTACCTCAACCACCTTATGGCAGAATAAATGGTTGGGAAGAGAAGACAAAAAAAGAAGGTAGTTGACATTTCTGACGGGTTCTCCCCATGACACATGGCTTTTCCCCAAACTGGCTCAAGGTTAACATCCACACACCCCTTATCCTTAGGAAAATCATGCCCCCATATCATATTCATTGCATTGACATAGTTGGCTGTGGGTTTTTCATTAATTTGCATATTTACATGATGTTTACAAATGTGCTTAACTTAGCACAAAAACCATAGGCATCAACCATGATCGCCTTTATCCAAACATTAATCGATGACAGGGCCTTGGCCTTAAGCTCCTTGTCATGATTCGATATAATATTTACATCATATACATTAATGCAACGGGGTCAAAACCGGGGTGTTACATTCCCCTTCCCCTTCAATAGCACTATCCTCAGTGCTTACAAAATTGAACAAAATGCTACACTGGCATCGCCTTAGTGCTCCTCAGATTTGAACAAAAATGGATGTGCCAATTGCATGGCATCCTCCAGCTCCCACTGCACCTTTACTTGTCCTATGGCTCAGTTCCAAAGCATGGTGAGCTTCCTGTCGAGGATGCACATTGGCTCGATTCGGAACTCTCCCTCGGGTTCCACCTGAATCACATCCCAATTTATCACATGGTTAGGGTCATGTATATATTTCTTAAGCAAATAAACATGAAAAACATTATGAGCCCTAGTGCTAGCAATAAATGCAAGTCTATATGCAACTGGCCCTATTCTTTCAAGCACTTCGAACGACCCACAGTATCTGGGTGACAGCTTGGCACAACTCCCAAACTTCAAGGAACTCTTCTTTGACCTCACTCAGAGGTAAACATGATCCCAAATACTGAACTCTCTGTTCACCCTATGCTTATCAGCATACCTTTTCTGTCTGTCCTGGGCTACCTTCAGATTCTGCATGATCTGTACAACCTCCTGCTCCATCTCCTTGAGCAATTCTAGACCAATAAGAACTCTGTTCACTAGATTATCCCAAGTCACTGGTGTCCTACACCTCTTGCCATACAAAGCTTCATATGGACTCATCCCCAAGGATGCTTGCTATCCATTGTTATAAGCAAACTCTACCAGGTGTAAATAATCTTCCCACTTGGTTGGTTTGTCCATCACGTACATGCGAAGCATGTCTTCAAGCACTTGATTCACCCTCTCTGTTTGCCCATCAATTTGAGGATGGTAGGCAGTGCTGAAGTTTAGCTTTGTACTTAAATCCACAAACAACCCCTTCCAAAAATTGGAAGTGAACTTGACATCTCTGTCAGAGACTATTGCCTTTGGCAATCCATGCAATTTGAAAATCTCCTTCATGAAGATCTTTGCAATGTCATCAGTCTTATGCGTAGACTTAACCGGTATAAAATGTGCTACCTTTTTCAACTTGTCCACCACAACCATGATGGAATTATGTTGTCTCCAAGTCACCGGCAATCCTGTAATGAAATCCATGGAAATAACTTCCCATTTCCATTCGAGAACTGGCAAAGGCTGCAACAAACCCGCTGGGTGTTGATGATCAAACTTCACCTGCTGACATTTCATGCACCTGGAAATGTATTCAGCCATGTCCTTTTTCATTCATGGCCAAAAGTACTGCTTTCTAGCTGTAGCAATTGTCTTTTGATATCCTGGGTGACCAAAATATGGAGCTTGATGGAACTTTCCTCAAATCTGCTACATTTGGAATGTAAATTCGGTTCTTGTAAGTAAGAAGTCCATCTTCTTCCAAGTTATATCCCTCATACCTCTTTTCAAGGCTTTGCTGCTGAAATTTGTCCTTAACTTGCACATACAATTCATCTTTAGCAACATGATTAACAATATGCTGCCTCAACTCTGATTGGAAAATACTAACGGATGCCACATGCATTTCCTGCACCTTCCTACTAAGTGCATCAACTACCTTATTCTCTTTCCCCTTTATGTGCTTGATCTCAAAATCAAACTCAAATAAAAACTCCAACCATCTGGCTTGCCTAGCATTCAAAGTAGGTTGATCAAACAAATACTTCAGACCATAATGGTCTATCCTTAGCTCAAATCTTTTTCCCATCAAGTAATGCCTCCACATCTTGAGAGCGTGTACTATGGCTGCAAGTTCCAGATCATGAGTAGCATAGTTCTTCTCATGTTCCTTCAACTTTTTGGACTCATAAAATATCATGTGGTTGTCTTGCATAAGGACTCCTCCAAGCCCTTGACCACATGCATCAGTACACAACACAAAATCTTTTGCTGGGTCTGCAACTTTCAAAATCGGTGCACTTGTGAGAATACTCTTCAACCGCTGGAAGCTTTCTTCACACCTCACTGTTCATTCAAACTTTATTCCCTTCTTTTGAAAAAAAGTAATGGCATGTGCAACCTTGGAGAATTCTTCAATGAATCTCCTATAGTATCCTGCAAGTCCCATAAAATATCTCACATCTGTCACATTTCTTAGAGTATGCCAATTCATAATGGCTTCAATCTTGTCAGGGTCCACATATATACCCTCTTCTGAGACAATGTGACCCAAGTACTAAATTCTATATCTATAGAAGTCACACTTGCTCAACTTTGCATACAACCGATGCTCCCTAAGCAATTGTAATGTCAATCTCAAATGCTCTTCATGTTCTTCCTCATTCTTAGAATAAACAAGAATGTCATCAAGGAAAACAAGAACAAACTTGTCCAAATACCCGTTGAAGACATTATTCATAAGGCACATAAATGTAGTTGGTGCATTTGTGAGACCAAATGGTACCACTACAAACTCATAATGTCCATACCTTGTTTTGAAGGTTGTCTTATAAATGTCTTCATCCTTGATTCTCACCTGATGGTAACCCAACCTCAATTCAATCTTGGAAAATACCTTTGCTCCTCTCATTTTATCAAAGAGGTCATCAATCCTAGGCAAAGGATACTTGTTCTTTACTATGACTTTGTTCAGCTATCTGTAATCAATACACAATCTGAGTGTACCATCTTTATTCTTTGCAAACAGAACTGGTGCTCTGCAAGGGGACACAATCGACCAGATATACTTTTTCTCCAATAGCTGTTGCAGCTGCATCTTCAGCTCTAACATTTCTGGCGTACTCATTCGGTAGCGTGCCTTGGAGTCTGGTGCTATTCCTGGTACACGTTCAATCATGAAATCAATGTCCCTCTTTGGAGGAATCCCTGGAATCTCATTAGGAAAAACATCCCTGAATTCTTGCAATAAACGAAATTCCTCCAACCTAAGAGTTTCATTCTCCGTTGCCTCCAAAATATGAGCTGCATACAACTGGAAACCTTTCCTACAGAACTTCTTTGATCCAGGAGGATCCAAGAAGGAAATTTTTTTGAAGTCCTCCAATCTCAGCAAAACCAGCGTCAGATCAAAGGGCTCATCGAGACAATTCCAACGGCGTTCGTTTCACCTCAAACGGACTCCGTATGAGAAAGTTATCGCGTTCTGTTGTATTGATGAAACAAGCAAATTTGGCAAAATGGGGGTGCCACATGGCACCACTGGCAGGGTGACACGTGGCATCTGTATAGTATCAACAGATGATGTGGCAGTTGTATGAACAAACATGTGGTAGTACGGTCCAATCAGGATGCGACATGTGTCATGTACGGACGATGAGGTGGCAATCCAGTCAGCAGTACGGACCAATCCGAATGCGACACGTGTCAGTACGGAGGTGATTGTGCAACTTAGTTGGCAGTACGACAGATGAGTTGGTAGCTGACTGGGCATTGAGGTGGACCAATCTAGAACTGCCACATGGCAGCACCGGATTGGCCAATATTGATTGAAGTTCACCAAATTTTTGTTGCTCCGCCGGTTTCGAACTCTTGACCTCCCATACCCTGTCTCTGCGCCTTTACCAACTACGCTGGTAGTGTTACTTGTTATGTCTGGTTCGGTTCTTGTATTTAAATTTGGCGGAATTTTTATATGGGCACAAAAAGGGGCTGAGGCTAGCCCCGACCCCTGGTCCTACCACATAGCCACATGGCCAGGAGCTCAAAGTGGAGGTGCCAGCGCGGGGGTCACATGGTATGCACCGAATGGACAGCCCAACAACCCGTGCCACTTGAAGCCCAACGCATTTAGCACGTGCTCTTTAATGACTTTGGGAATGGTTACAAAACTAGGTTTTGTTATGGCTTAAAAATATTACAACGGACTATAGTGTAAGTGGGTCGATAGTATTATAAAGTACTATACTTATAATAGTTGGTATAATTCCCAACAAAACCAACTACAACATTAATACCCATTAGTTAGAGGTTGTAACCATTTGCCAACTTTGAAAAAAATAAGTTGTAACTAAGAAGTCATGAGAAACATGTGAAGGAGAGCTCTTCCACACTATATAAACCCCCTTGGTTTCCATTGCCACTCATGCTTTGGAGTGGAGACTTTGTAGCTAAAGGAGAGAAGGGAGATTGCGTAGCTCTGCAGGAGGAAGGTACGAGTGTTTATACTCGTTTTACACCGTCTTCAGCCTTTGGAGTTGTTGGAAGCAGTCTTGTTGTGTTTTGGGCAGCGGTTCTCTTCCTGACCATTGTCGCCAAGGTATCATTGTATCATTGCCATGTATTTTTCCTTATGCTGAGATTATAGATCGGCCCTCCTATTGAGAAGCAGGCCCAGAGACGTAGTCCATCCTGGACGAACTCCGTTATCAACTTGTTGTCTTTATGTGCGTATTGTCTATGCTGTTTGGTTCTCTTCTTATGGATTTGTGAGCTTCATTCATGCTCTTTATGCAATTCATGTTAACGTCGTAGAGTAGCCAAGATCTTGTTTTCGGATCATGTGGTATCAGAGCAGGTCTATGTGACGTTGGATTGTGAGTGTGGATGCTCACGAGGGCTAAACTACAAGCTAGTGAGGGTACATTAGAGCCTTACAATTCCGAGATCGGACGTGCACACCGAAGGAGGAAGACGGATGCTAATGATGCCCACATCGAGATGGAGGAAAACTTTCACAAGGTCTTCTACATGATGGCCGACAAGGTAGACAAGTTGTTTGCAGACTATGAAGAACGCATGGCAAAAGAAAGAAAAGGCAGTGAAGTAAAGAAGGAAGACAAAGAAGTGAAGGACGAAGGCAACGCTTCAGTTAACCAAGGAGGAGGTGGCGAAGAGCCTCCTGAGCCTCCCTCTTCACCTTCAGCTTCAAGCACAAGTTCAAGTGCTTCTTCCTCATCTCATTCTCAGCATTCCAAGGTTCCTCACAAAGAGCCTCAAAAGAAGCCCTTACTGAAGCTCGATGTGAAGTTTGATTTTCCCATGTTCAATGGGGAAGCAAATGCAGAGAAGTTGAACAATTGGATAAGGCAAATTGAGGTCTATTGCCGAGTTCAGCAGATCAAAGAAGAAGATGTGAAGATTCAGTTGGCTTCACTTCGGCTGACAGGCACTGCACTTGTATGGTGGGAAAGCAAGCTTCAGCAAGGTAGCAAACAAATGGTTAATATTCTCTCATCGTGGTATGCTTTCATTTTTTCTTATCCATTGGGTTATGTTCAAAAGGCTATGATGGATTGGCAAAGTTTTAGACAAGGCAAGGGTCAGAGTGTTCAGAATTTTACTGAAGAATTTAGAAAGAAAGCTTTAGAGTTGAATATTTCTTTAGATTCTCCTGACACTCTTTTGAAGTACATTGGTGCTCTTCATCATTATCTACGCCATACTTTGTTGTTGTTGAATCCTACTAGTGTGGATGAAGCAAGTGTTCAGGCTACTCATATTGAGAGCAGGGGGAAGCATTTGCAAGAAGACCATCAGAAGAAGCCTTTCAAGCCCAACAACAACCACAAGTTCAAGAAAAAAGACAAGAGCAAGAAGACAGCTACTGCCAAGAAGGAAGGAGGAAAGCTCCATTGCAAACATTGCAATACTGATGGGCATGATGAATAAAGTTGTTGGAATTTGCATCCTGAACAGAGGCCAAAGCATTATGGAGGCAAAAATAAGAAAAAGACCGTTGCAACAGCGCAACGAGATTTGTGTTCTGACTCAGGTGACGAAACCAGGATTACAGCCGTGGGAATGCAAGGTAACAAAACTCCTCATACTGGTTCAAGTTCTACTCATGTTTCTAAAGAAAATGATAAAAGAAGAAGTGAGTTGTTTCACATCAGAGTTGTGTCTAAGCATACAAATATTGAAACATTATTTGATCTGGGTTCTCAAGTAAATTTGATCTCAGAATCAGTTGTTAAGAAGTTGGGCATACAAACTAAACCTCACCCCAAGCCTTATCCTCTTGGATGGGTATGTGATAATGCTAAGCTACAGGTGACTAAGCAATGCAGGTTAAGGTTTGTTATTGCTTCAAAGTTGATCAATGAGGTGGACTTAGATGTTGTTCCTCTTGACATCTGCGGTATCGTATTGGAAGCCCATACTTGTATGATCGAAAAGCAGTATTCTTCCGTCATGAGAACAAGTACCATCTCACCAAAAATGGGGTGGAGTACATTGTGAGAGCTCACAGTATGAAGGCTAACACCACTCTTGTTAGTGTAGGACAGATGAAGCGGTCATCAACACTAATAAGAGATAAATGCTCATGGTTGTGAGAGCAAAAGATGCTGAGGCATCCGATGCTTTCAAAGGTTGTGATCCTTCTCATAAAAAGGCTATGATTGATATTGTGGCTAACTATGATGAAATATTTCAGGAACCTACAGGTTTTCCTCCCAAAAGGGAGATTCAACATGAGATCCATCTCCAACGGGATGCCCCTCTTCCTAATGTGGGCATGTACAGGTTGTTCGCAGTTGAAATGGCAGAGATTAAGAAGTAGGTTCAAGACTTGTTGGACCAAGGAGTGATCAGACCTAGCTCCTCTCCATGTGGTTTGCCAATTGTGTTGGTGATGAAGAAAGATGGCACATGGAGGATGTGCGTTGACTATCGGGCTCTCAACAAGATCACGATCAAGAATTGATACCCGCTTCCTCGCATAGATGACTTGCTTGACCAGTTGAAAGATGCTGTGTTCTTTACCAAGTTGGATTTGTGCAGTGGCTACCACTAGATCAGAATTGCAGAAAGTGATGTGTGGAAGACGGCCTTCAAGACCAAGCAAGGTCTATTTGAATGGTTGGTGATGCCCTTTGGGCTTTGCAATGCACCTGCAACCTTCATGCGGGTAATGAATGATGTTTTCCGGCCATTCTCAGATGATTTTGTCATTGTATACTTAGATGATATCTTGGTCTTTAGCAAAACTTGGGAAGTACATGTGGGGCATGTAAATCAAGTATTAGATACTTTGAAAAAGGAGAAATTGTATGTAAAATTGTCAAAGTGTGAATTTGGCAAAACTTCATTAGTTTACTTGGGTCATATTGTAGGAGGTGGAAATTTAAAAATTGATCCTTCAAAAGTTGATGTAATTGTCAATTGGCCTAAGACTACTAACACTACTGAAGTGAGAAGCTTTTTAGGAGCAGTTCAATATTGGAGGAGGTTCATTCAGAACTTCTCATACATAGCATCTCCTTTGCATGCCTTAACAAGTGTAAACAAATCCTTCCAGTGGGGAGGTAAGCAGCAGAAAGCGTTCGACACATTGAAGGGAAAGATCAGCACCACCCTAGTCCTAGCCTTGCCTGATTTGCAACAACCATTTGAGATAGAGATAGATGCCAGTGGATATGCCATGGGGGCAGTATTGATGCAGCACCGCAAGCCTATTTGCTACCATTCAGAGACTTTTACTCAAGCAGTGATCAACTACCCCGCCTATGCCAAAAATTTGTATGCTTTGGTTCAGAGTGTCAAGAAGTGGAAACACTACTTGATGGGTAAGGAGACGATCATCCATACCGATCATCAGCCCTTGCAGTATCTCCAGTC
>LPNX010526061.1:618054-645975 GCA_001517045.1 Pseudotsuga menziesii | reverse complement strand
AGAGAGAGAGAGAGGAAGGGAGGGAGAGGCATGTGAGGGTAGGAATTTAGAGAGAGAGAGAGAGAGAGAGAGAGAGAGAGAGAGAGAGATTGTGGGTTAGGGGTTTATATAGATAGATAGATGGAGACTCAGATAGATTTGGGTTTATGTGTTTACATAGATGGATAGAGAGAGAGATTTGGGGTTAGGGATTTTCCTAGAGAGAGAGAGAGAGAGAGAGAGGTTAGGCATTTATAAAGAGAGACATTCATGGTTAGGGGTTTTGAGAGACATATAGAGGTAAAAAGAGAGATACTAATGGTTATGGCTTTAGAAAGAGAGAGAGAGAGAGATATTTTATAGATTTAGGGTTTAGAGTGAGAGAGATGTAGGGTTATAGGTTTAGAGAGAGAGACTTAGATTGTGGATTAATATTTTATGGAGAGAGAAATATATTAGAGGATAGGGTTTTAGAGAGAGATATATATTGAGGGCTTGGAATTTATAGCGAGAGAGAATGGGAGTTAATGGTTTAGAGAGAGAGAGAGAAGAGGTTAGGGGTTTGGAGAGAGGTAGAGAGATATTGGAGGATATTGGTTGAGACAGAGAAAGAGAGAGAGAGAGAGAGAGAGATTGGGTGTTAGGAATATAGAGAGAGAGAGTGGGAGGGAGAGAGATATGAGGCTAGGGTTTTAGAGAAAGAGAGAGAGAGAGAGAGAGTGGGTTAGGTTTATAGAGAGAGAGAGAGGGAGGAAGGGAGGGAGAGACATGTGAGTGTATATATTTAGAGATATATATATATTGTGGGTTAGGGGCTTATATATATATATATATATATATAGAGAGAGAGAGATATGGGGGTTTATGGTTTACAAAAATGGATACAAAGAGGGAGAGATATGGGGGTTTAGGTGTTTAGAGGGAGATAAAGAGATTGAGGGTTAGGGATTTGGAGAAAGATATATATTATGATTTAAGTATTTGGAGAGAGAGAGAGAGAAGAGGTTTGGGGATTTGAGAGATGTAGATAAAGTTTGTGCGCTAGGGTTTTAGAGAGAGAGAAATAGAAATATAGTAGACTGGGGATTAGAAGTTTATAGTGTTAGTGTGTGTGTGTGTGACAGAGATGATTTTAGCGGTTATTAGAGAGTTAGAGAGAGATTGCAGGTTATTATTTTAGAGGTAGAGAGAGAGAGAGAGAGAGAGAGAGAGAGAGAGAGAGAGAGAGAGAAATATTGGGTGTTAGGGGTATACATAGAGAGAGGGAGGGAGATAAATGTGAGGCTAGGAATTTATAGAGAGAGAGAGAGAGATTGGGTGTTAGGTTTTCAAAGAGAGAGAGATATTGAGGTTTAGGGATTTACAAAGAGGGATAAATATATTGGTGGTTAGGGATTTAACTAGAGTGCTAGATGTGGAGATAAAGAGAGACATTAGTTATGGGTTTACGGAGAGATAAATACATTCTTAATCATATAGAGAGAGATAGAAATACATAGAGAGAGATATAAAGACATAGAGAGAGATAGAAAGACACATTATGTGTTAAGGTATTAAAGAGAGAGAAAGAGAGAATTTGGTTTTTAGGGTCTTAGAGAGAGAGAGCTTGGAGGTTAGGAATTTAAAGAGAGAGATATATATTAGGTGATAGGGGTGTAGAGAGATAGAGGGAGATATTGGGTATTAAGGGTTATTAGTTTGTATAGAAAGAGAGAGAGATTAGGGTTTAGGGGTATAGTTAGGTATAAAAAGAGAGAGAGACACACACACACAGATATATATATATATATATATATATATATATATATATATATAGAGAGAGAGAGAGAGAGAGAGAGAGAGAGAGAGAGAGAGAGAGAAATTGGAGGTTAGAGGTTTAGAGAGAGAGAGAGAGGGAAATACGTTGAGGGATATTGGGTTTGGGTTTAGAGAGAGAGAGAGAGAGAGAGGGAGAGGTTAGGAATTTACAGAGAGATACATTGGTGGTTAGGGGTTTAGAGAGACATATAGAAGTAGAAAGAGAGAGATTGATGGTTATGGGTTTAGAGAGAGAGAGAGATTTTAGGTTTACAGTTTAGAGAGAGAGATGTAGGGTTATAGGTTTAGAGAGAAAGGTGTAGACTGTGGATTGGGAGTTTATGGAGAGAGAGAGAGATATTAGAGGATAGGGGTTTATAGAGAGAGAGAGAGATATTAAGGGTTAGGTTTTTATAGAGAGAGAGAAATAGAAAGAGATATATTGGGAGTTAATGTTTTAGAGAGAGAACGAGAAGAGGTTAGGGGTTTGGAGATAGGTAGAGACAAATTGGAGGATATTGGTTGAGAGAGAGAAAGATATTCGGTGTTAGGAATACATAGAGAGAGAGTGGGAGGGAGAGTTATATAAAGCTAGGAGTTTAGAGAGAGAGAGATAGATTGGGGGTTAAGGTTATAGAGGTTGAGAGGAAGGGACAAATAGGAATCTGAGGGTAGGAATTTAGTGAGAGAGAGAGAGATATTGTGGGTTAGGGGTTTATATAGATAGATAGATAGAGACATAGATAGATTGGGGTTTATGTGTTTACAAAGATGGATAGAGAAAGAGAGAGAGAGTGTGGGGGCTAGGGATTTTCCTAGAGAGAGAGAGAGAGAGAGAGAGAGGTTAGGCATTTATAGAGAGAGACATTCATGGTTAGGGGTTTAGAGAGACATATAGAGGTAAAAATAGATAGATTGATTGTTATGGGTTTAAAGAGAGAGAGAGAGAGAGAGAGAGAGAGAGAGAGAGAGAGAGAGAGAGGGAGGGAGGGAGAGAGAGATATTATAGGTTGAGGGTTTACAGTGAGAGAGATGTAGGGTTACAGTTTTAGAGAGAGAGACTTAGACTATGGATTAGGAGTTTGTGGAGAGAGAGATATATTAGAGGATATGGGTTTAGAGAGAGAGAGAGATTGAGGGTTATGGTTTTATAGAGGGAGATAAATACAAAGAGAGAGATTGGGAGTTAATGGTTTAGAGAGAGAGATAGAAGAGGTTATGGGTTTGGAGAGAGGTAGAGAGATATTGGAGGATATTGGTTGAGAGAGAGAGAGATATTGGGTGTTAGGAATAGAGAGAGAGAGAGAATGGGAGGGAGAGAGACATGAGGCTAGTTTTTTAGAGAGAAAGAGAGAGGGAAGGAGATAGGGAGAGACATGTTTGTGTATCTCTTTAGAGAGAGATATACATTATAGGCTAGGGGATTCTATATATATATATATATAGAGAGAGAGAGAGAGAGAGAGAGAGAGAGAGAAATATTAGGGTGTATGGGTTTACATAGATGGATAGAGAGAGAGAGAGATGGGTGTTGGAATATATTAAACCCCCTCATAACTTAATATAAAATAATTAATCATCATTTGATTAATTATTGACCCACTAGCTTAATTAGTTGGCATCCACTTGCACCTTAAAGTCAATACATGCCATCTATATCTTGGGAATTATTTATTTATAATTTTGGGTTGATCTTGACCACCTTTTGACCATCCATAATTAGTATACAACACTTTACAGCAGATTCTGCTTTATTCTGCTTTTCCTGCTTTTTTATGGATAAGGTAAAGGTAGTCAAACTTGGAAACTGGGTGCTTTTGTTGCCAACCCATACTTCATGAATTTTCCTCCATTTTAGAGGATTAGCATGTTTTTTCCATCTCCTTGACAAATCACTCATGCATTTTACAATTCGTGATATCCTTGATAGATTTGGGAAGTGCTTTAGCCACCTATGGGGGTTTGCTATATTTTGGAAAGTCAGCCTTTTCGAGCTTTATGAGTTGTCTCCATACAACTTGATTTTAATATGAGGGATGTAATATTTATGTACACTATTATTCATCATTATTCAATGCAAGGATACACACCAATATTCATCTCTTCATTCATGTGATTCAGTCGCTTTTCTTCTCTCTATTTTTCTTGTGTATGCTTGTGAGAATTCTTAGTAGCAAGATCTATTTCCTGTGCTTCTTCTTAGCATCATTTCTAATATAATTTATATATTACTTCTAAATGGTATCAGAGCATCAAGTTTGATCAAGTTCTATAGAGTTGAGGAGCGCATCTAGTCTCCTATTCCTCTCTGAAGAAGAGCTTGTCTAGCTTACAAGATTTTCTCCTAGCTTGTTTTGCAGGTTGCAGAGAGTTTATTCTTGAAAAAATCAATTCAGAAATATAGATTCTCCTTCCTCAATAATTCTTACTCCCTTGAAATCCCATGAAAGGAAAGCCAAAATCTCCATTCTAATGCGCAGTAGAGGATTGTACAGAGTTACTCTAGCTTTGGAGAATGAGCCCAATGTTGTGATTTAGAAATCTAAGTGGAATAATAGGTTGGATGAACCCTATGGATTGCTTTGCCTCTCTATTTATCCTTATCTACTCTTTCATATAGATGGTTTTACCACTCCAACCCAAGTATGGACTTGTTGGAGCTGCAACTTTTCTCCCAAATTTTAAAAAAAAATTGGACCCTCCTTTTAATTTTATCTTTCCTGAGAGTGTTTAAGATTCCTGAACTCTGTCTTCCCTCTGTTACAATTTTGGTTTTTCCTGAGTTTGATATGAGTTCAACTGTTTACCACTTTCAGAGGTTCAATGATATAAAACCAATAATGCTTTTGACTGTGGAACTTAACATTTTTCTTTTCGATGGTTTGGTTTTATCGCTGTCGGAGGTTGGTTGAAAATTGAGTCTGGTTTTTTTTTATCTCTATGATGCCACTACTTTGGAAATGAGACAAACGTTTTTGACCGCTGCATAACCCTAAGATTTTCTGAATAATTGGTGTTTTCGATGATTTTTACCTATTTAAATGATGTTCTTGATCGCCATTGGAAGTCTATTGTTGAGAAACAAATCGAGGCACTAATCCTCTTTGCAGCTGCCATTTCAAAAAACAAATAATGAATGACCCGATGAAAAGTTTTGTTTTTTTTCACCAATGCCTATTTATCTTTTTGTTTTATTTTGCTGTCAGTGTTTTTTGTTTTCGTTGTCGAAACTATTTTGTACAGTGCATTGGAGCCATAGTTCCCTACAGAGCCTCCGTTGTGGAAGCTAAACGATGAATGTTTCAATGGATAGTTCCTAGTCTTGTCGATTCCATGTTTTATTGCTTTTCGTCGTTGCGGCATTCCAACAAACTATTTGCTGATGCATTTTCCTTAGTTCTTCCAACCTCTAATGCATGGACGGCAATTTTTAATGCTTTATTTTGTCAATGTTTTATTTCACCCTAGAACCCTTATTCTATATGTCGTCTGCCATTGCAGCTCCATAATGCACTAACCACTCGACGTTTATGTCGTTCCTTTCGTTGACGCAGATTTTTCCACCCGATGCTTTAGTATTTAGTATTTCCAACACCGATAGATTTAATAGTCTTGTAGAACTTGTTGTCTGTCGAAAGTCCACCGTTGCGTCTCTAGAGTGGACTAACCATCCACTTTTCCTTTCGGCGATGTGTGGCTCAACCTTTTGGCTTTGTGATGATAGATTTTTTTTTATCGGAAGTCTTTTGAACATTAAATCGGGGCCATATTTCTTTACGCGGCTGCCATTGCGAAAGCCAATGAATGAACATACCGATGGATTAGTGCTTATCCTCGCCGATCATCAATGCTATGGTTTTAGTGGAAAATAGTTCCAATATCCGATACATCGACAAAAAAATTTTATGCTTTTTTTCACCGACGATGTATTTGATCGCAGAAGTCGCAGTCTGATGGTCTTCTGTTATTGCGCCTCCTCAGTGAACTAATCATCTGTTTGTTATAGTTTTGCTGCCCACCATAGCGGATTATCTGTCAAATGATTAGTGTCTATTTCTTCTGACTGTTGGTAGGGTTTTCCTACCATTTTTTGATGTGTCGTTACTCTACTTTATGGAATGGTGGAGTTTTCCCATGAGTGTTGGTCGAGTCAAAGTTTATGTGATGAAGAGCGTAGTTTGAGGTTTTTGGTGTACTTAAGAGTGGTGGTTACTTTGTATTTTCATGCTTTAAATTTGTTTATATTTCATTCCACAGAATGCGTCTATTAATGAAATTCATGTTACTTTGTCAAACACTAATTGATCTAATGACTGGTTATTCATGAGAGGGTGATTGCTGCTGTAGAGAAGACATATCTAAAGGACAAAGTAGAAGGGAGCTAGCTGAAGAAAAGAAAAATGAAGAAGCAGAAATAGAGAAAAGAAGAAGCAAGTTGGGTTCACGCTCAACTAGATCTAGCTAGAGACCAACGGATTACTGAGAAAAATAAATAGAGACAGAGGCCCAGGCTTGGAAAAGTTTGGCAGTTACAAAGCTGGTCCCTTTCTCATAAAAATGCTCTTAAATCATAAATATGAAATGTAACGTTTGTATGAGTCATGAGCACTCACAAAATGACAAAAACTGTGAGATTAAACGGTTGGGGGAGCCCAAAGGTCACCCGGTGGGGCAACCCAAAGGTTTTGTTGTTTTTGTATAAATATAGGAAAGTTAGAGGGAATGTGGGACTTTTTCCTAGTTAGATTTGTGAAGACATATTGTAAGAAGAACTATTTCCTTTTGCAATAGATAATTACAATTTTCTTGTTGGAGAAAGCTTGGTGGAATGTTCAAATTTTGTGCTATGGATTTGTTGAAGAGGAACTATTTCATTTTCAGCTTTGTGTCCATTAACTGTGAGATCGTTCTAACTCTTTGAACCTATGTTCTTGTATGAATGTTCTCTGGTTTATTTTATGAAAATTCCACTATGAGTAATGAATGTTGTTCATAAACAATTGGCTATCTGGTTGTTCAAATAGCTTTAAATGTTCATGTGTTCTGAAAGAAGTATCCGCTATCTATGATTTTTCATAATGCATGTACAAAATTCATTACTCATCAATGAAGGATAATATTTCTCCCTACGGATAGGTTAGGTAGTTAGTTTTAATTTCTTGTTGTGTGTGATTCAGATGCAAGAGAGTTTAAGACGAGAGGTAAGAACTTGCACATCACATTGTCACTGCTCCTCGTATGCTCTATCAATCTGCATTCTTAGATAGGCACTTGCATGTCATACTTAAATAGAAAAAAAAACTAAAATATACACAGTGGACTGGGCTGCAACCAGTAAAACCCTTTGTTTTTGTTACTTGACCTACGGTAGCCGGACCGCAAACTGGACGGATTCCCTACACCAAACAGTCACGGGCTAGTTGGGAACGTTGACTTGGGAGAATCCCTTGCTATTTTTGCCTACAAATTTCTAGGCCTCAATAGTTTTTGGCACTAGAAGGAGGGCCATAAGTGCATGGCTGGCCAAGGAAACCCGCTTTCTCGAAATTATTCTACCCGTGATAGTTCAGAAAGTAGTTTGTTTCCCAATCCAATTCCTGAAGAGAAGGGTAAAGAGCACTTGTATTCTGTTGATAACGAAGTATTTAATGATCTGAGAAGACATAGTAGGGCATATGTGAAGAATATTGTAGGATTACCGATTATCCATGACTTACCAAGAAGAGAATATAAGAATAAAGACCGTCCTGTATTGGAAGACGTAGTGTTGGTTGGAGATTTGGAAGAGCTTGTAGAAACAGCCTTACAGGAAGTTGTTTAGCCTTTCAATAAAGTGGGCCCAAAGACCCCTTATTGTTCACCTATTCATACTCCTATTTATTCACCACCTCACTCTCCACCCAGACTCATGGTAGGCGTAAACAAAACTCAGCCACCCAACCCACCAAATCCACCACCTGCTTGGAAAGCCAGATCACCTTTAAACCTAACACCTCATTTGCATGAATTACCTCAGGATTTTGAGAAAATGCTGCCCAAATTTGACCCAAGTGAAAAGATTTTAGTAGATGATCACTTGCAAAGCTTTTACTTGGCCATAGAAGGATTAAGCGCTGGAGAACACGGAGATGTAGTCTGCAGAATTTTTCCACATACCCTTAAAGGAGCAGTAGCCTCATGGTATTTTGGTCTTCCTACAAAATCAATCCCAGACTGGGATACCTTTGAAAGAATATTCAGAAATAAATATGCAGCCCAAAAAACCCATGCAACACTGATGAAAGGTTTATGCACTTTGAATAATGAAAGAAAAGAAAAGGTGCATAGTTTCACCCAAAGGTTTATTGCTTATCTTAAGAACTTTTTTGTAGCTGATAAGCCCTCTGATAAAGTTCTGATTGAATATTATATTTCAGCTTTAGGGCCTGACTTGGCCATGTTTTCCAAGGCGCAAGTCAAACCTACGTTGTCGGAGACTTATGAAGAAGCTGAAAAAGAAAGCATAGAAGATTATCCTGAGCAGTCAGGAGAGAAAACTTTTGGTAAGAAATCCTTATTACTGTCTAATCCTAAGGAGGAATATTCACATGACTTTGAAGGGATGGTAAAGATGATGCAGAAACTTTCCAATAGAATAATAGATTTGGAAAAGGAGAAGGAAGCTCAGAAATATTACAAGCCTTACTATGAAAGGGGAGGAGACAACAATCAATCTAAACCTCCTTCACATAGTCCTGCATCAATAAACTTAACGGAGGTAGGTATGGATAACTTCTGCACCTTTCACCAGCAGCCCCATTCTAAAAAACGTTGTCCTCAATGGATAAATTCAATGACATTAGTAATGAATTAGCTTTTGGATTGTAAATTGATTGAGGAGAGTGATGTAGAGGAAAAGGGTAGTAAGACCATAGAAAAACAAAAGAATGATACCATGTTTTTATGGGATTGTGTTTCGCTGTTCGATACAAGAAAAAGTACTCTAAAACCTGAGAATATACCAATGACAAAAAAAGACCTAAATTTGGACAATTCAATAATCTCAAAGATTAAGAAGTTGCAAGAGAATGTCAGGAAATAGCCAAAGAACAATGTTGAGGAAAAATTACCTGAAATCACCATTATCAGCCAAGATTTGAAGCAAATCAACAAGCCTGCTAAGCCTATGGAAGACCAAGTAGGTGTTAACAAAGAAAATACTAAAAGGCTTGAAGAACCAGAGGAAGAGATACCCACCAAAAACCAACCTATGGAGGAAGACGTCGAATCAATTGGGGAAGGGAAAGCTAGGTTTAAAACCCCACCTTTACTTTTCACTCTGGAAATTTTGAACCATAAGGTGCATAATTGTCTGGTATATTTTGGATCATCAGTAAATTTTATGCCACTCGCAGTTTGCAAAAAAATTAATGGGCAGCCAAAACCTATTGTTTGGGAAGTTACTCAATTAGACAGAACTAGTGTCAAAGTAGTGGGGGAAATGGAGAATGTTCTCATTCGTTTATTTGCAAATGAAAATATATGTAAATTTATTGATATTGTGGTGGGAGACATACTGGATGGGTACAGACTTATTCTGAACCAAGACTGGTCCACAAGGTTAAAGGGGTATTTTGCTTCAGATTGGTCACATTTATGGTTGCCTCATAAAGGGGTCCCAAATCAGATCAAAATTTTAAGGGAACCTTACATGAAGCACACTATCACTAAGTTGGAAGAAGGAAATGAATCTACAAATTTTGGGGAATTATCTAATTGAACTAGAACCAGGAAACTACCATGCGAAAGAAGCTAGTCGTACATCAAACACCCAGCCTGATCTCCTTCGACTTTCACGGGCTGATGAGATTGATGGTAAAGTAGCAGTTTCAGTTTCAGATATAGTTTTTTCAAGACCAGTAGACGTATTTTTTGATAATGGGTAGGTCTTTCTCATTTTGTATTCAAGCCTAGATCCTTAACTTACAAGTTGTCAGATTTACATGGGCGGGCAGAGGACTAACCAGTTAGTGGTTTAATTCTCAAATTTTATTTTTCTTGATTTTTATGTTTCTTGATTATCTTGTACATAAATAAATTGATTTGGTTGTTTATTTTGATTTATTTTATTTTTGTTTTTCTTTAGTCTAGATTTTGGTTGATTTCAATAAAAATAGGCAAACTTTTGGTTGCATGGAGGACATCAAAATTCTGGATTAACTAAAATCCTTGATTATAAGACCGTGTACTATTGTTTTATCTGATAAGAATTTCTTCTATTTTAGCTGTTTTCCTAAATGGCTATGAACACATTGAAGTCCTACTTAATCCCTATAAAATAACTCAAGATTAAAAGGTCTGGAATACTATTTCAAGGCTCCATCCATCTCACATTTAAAAATGTCTTAGGGGGTGACAGCAAAATACCCATGGAAAGGAAGCAGGGTAAACAATATATTATATATAAATGATCCCATGCAAAGAATTGAAATCCAAAAGGAAAATAAGAGTCAAAAATCTCCTAAGAAAGCAATATGTATCAAAACAAAGTATTGAACCATACAAGTACAAATTTTCCAAAGTTCTTCTCCATCTGTGAGCTGAAAATCAATACATTTCTCACACAAAAGGACACTATGGATAGAGGAGCCTGAATAAAAAATTCAGAAAGAAAGGCATGCAGGAGGACTCAAATGAAAGGACAAAAAGTCCAAAAGCACAAAAAGTGCAAAATGGCATGGGAATGAGGAACAAATGAATATTTCTGTCTATCATATGTTACAATCCTGTGGTGTTCAAGCTGGAAGCTACCCAAAGACAGAGGTAAAAAAATTAAACTCATATTCCCGGCCTCAAAAGAGTTATCTTGACTTTGAAATCTTGGTTTCCATTTTCCTAAATTGGACTATCATCAATGATTAAAAGTACATACATTTTCCATTTGGAAAATCTAGACATTTAGAAGAATTCAACATGTTGGTTTTATTGTCAAATAGTCTGTTACTTAAGGAAGAGATTGTCCAGAGATCTACGTTCACCAGGTAGTTTCCAATTGTTGCAGCTGCAACTTTTCTCCCAAATTTTTAAAAAAATTTCGACCCTCCTTTTAATTTTATCTTGCCTGGGAGTGTTTAAGATTCCTGAACTTTGTCTTCCCTCTGTTACGATTTTGGTTTTCCCTGAGTTTGATTTGAGTTCGACTGTTTACCACTTTCGGAGGTTTAATGATATAAAAATGCTAATGCTTTTGACTGTGGAACTTAACATTTTTCTTTTCGATGGTTTGGTTTTATCGCTGTCGGAGGTTGGTTGAAAATTGAGTCGAGGTTTTTTTTTATCTGTATGACGCCGTTGTTTTGGAAATGAGACAAAAAAATTTGAATGCTGCACAACCTTAAGATTTTCCGAACACTTGGTGTTTTCGATGATTTTTTCCTGTTTAAATGATGTTCCTGATCGCTATTGAAAGTCTATTGTTGAGTAATGAATCGAGGCACTAGTCCTCTTTGCAGCCGCCATTTCAGAAAACAAATAATGAATGACCCGATGAAAAGTTTTGTTTTTTTTTTCGCCGATGCGTGTTTATATTTTTGTTTTCGTTGTCGCAACTATTTTGTACAGTGCATTGGAGCCGTAGTTCCCTACAGAGTAGCTGTTGCAGAAGCTAAACGACGAATGTTTCGAGGGATAGTTCCTAGTCTTGTCGATTCCATGTTTTATTGCTTTTCGTTGTTGCGGCTTTCCAAAAAACTATTTGCCGACGCATTGTCCTTAGTTCTTCCAACCTCCGATGCATGGACGATAGTTTTTAATGCTTTATTTTGCTGACGTTTATTTCACCCCAGAACCCTTAGTCTATATGTCGTCCACCGTTGCAGCTCCATAATGCACTAACCACCCGACGTTTATGTCGTTCCTTTTGCCGATGAGGAGTTTTCTGCCTGATGATTTAGTATTTAGTCTTTCCGATGGCAATATATTTAATAGTCTTGCAGAACTCATTGTCTATCGGAAGTCTGTCGTTGTGGCTCCGGAGTGGACTAACCATCCGCCATATAGATTTTCCTTACGCCGATGTGTGGTTCAACCTTTTGGCTTTGCAATGATATATTTTTGGTTTTATCGAAAGTCTTTTGAACATTAAATCGGGGACATAGTTCTTTATGCAGTCGCCATTGTGGAAGCCAATGAATGAACATTCCGACATATTAGTGCTTATCCTCATCGATCGTCGATGTTATGGTTTTAGTGGAAAATAGTTCCAATCTCCAATACATCGACAACAACTTTTTATGCTTTTTTTCACTGACGATGTATTTGGTTGCGGAAGCCACAGTCTAATGGTATTCTGCCGTTGCGGCTCCTATGTGAACTAATCGTCCATTTGTTATAGTTTTGCTACCCGTCGAGGTGGATTATCTGTCAAATGATTAGTGTCTATTGCTTCTGACTATTGGTAGGGTTTTCCCACTGTGTTTTTGATGTGTCGTTACTCTACTTTATGGGATGCTGGATTTTTCCCATGAGTGCTGGTGGAGTCAAAGTTTTTTTGATGAAGAGCACAGTTTGGGGGTTTTGGTGTACTCAAGAGTGGCGATTACTTTGTATTTTCATGGTTTAAATTTGTTTATATTTCATTCCAAAGAATGCGTGTATTGATGAAATTCATGTTACTTTGTCAAACACTAATTGATCTAATGACTCATTATTCATGACAGGGTGATTGCTGCTATATAGAAGACATATCTAAAGGAAAAAGCAGAAGGGATCTAGCTGAAGAAAAGAAAAATGAAGAAACAAAAATAGAGAAAAGAATAAGCAAGTCGGGTTCAAGCTCAACTGGATCTAGCAAGAGACCAATGGATTACTGAGCAAAATAAATAGAGGCAGAGGCCCGGGATTGGAAAAGTTTGGCAGTTACCAAGCCAGTCCCTTTCTCATAAAAATGCTCTTAAATCATAAATCTGAAATGTAATGTTTGTATGAGTCATGAGCACTCACAAAATAACAAAAACTGTGAGATTAAACGGTTGGGGGAGCCCAAAGGTCACCCAGTGGGGAAGCCCAAAGGTTTTGTTGTTTTTGTGTAAATATAGGAAAGTTAGAGGGAATGTGGGACTTTTTCCTAGTTAGATTTGTGAAGACATATTTTAAGAAGAACTATTTCCTTTTGCAATAGATAATTACAATTTTCCTGTTGGAGAAAGCTTGGTGGAATGTTCAAATGTTGTGCTATGGATTTGTTGAAGAGGAACTATTTCATTTTCAGCTTTGTGTCCATTAACTATGATATTGTTCTAACTCTTTGAACCTATGTTCTTGTATGAATGTTCTCTGGTTTATTTTACGAAAATTTCCACTATGAGTAATGAATGTTGTTCATAAACAATTGGCTATCTGGTTGTTCAAATATCTTTAAATGTTCATGTGTTTTGAAAGAAGTATCAGCTATCTGTGATTTTTCATAATGCATGTACAAAATACATTACTCATCAATTAATGATAATCTTTCTCCCTAGGGATAGGTTAGGTAGTTAGTTTTAATTTCTTGCTGTGTGTGATTCAGATGCGAGAGAATTTAAGACGAGAGGTAAGAAACTGCACATCACATTGTGACTGCACCTCATATGCTCTATCAATATGCATTCTTAGATAGGCACTTGCATCTCATACTTAATAAATAAATAAAAAACTAAAATATACATGGTGGATGGGGCCACAACCGGTAAAACCCTTTGTTTTTGTTACTTGACCTACGGTAGCCGGATCGCAAAGCGGACGGATTCCCTACACCAAAAATTCATGGGCTAGTTGGGAACATTGATTGGGGAGAATCCCTTGTTGTTGTTGCCTATGAATTTCTAGGCCTCAACGGGACTCAACTAGATTCTCTATTTGGAGTTCAAGGTGAGCTAAGAGTGCATCAATTGGGGAGTGAGTTATTCTCACTGAGTCCAAGCAATTTCAAATCTCTTGAGGGTTTCTTCACTAAGTTAAAATCATGTTGGCCACTTTTCCTAACTAGTTCAACCCAGGTTCTGTGCATCCCATCAACCCAACAAACACCCGAGATATCGGCTTGATAGGGCAGGCCTCGTCGGCAATGCCTGCAAAGTAGGAGCAGTATCACCCGAGATATCTCTTCGATGGGTAACCATCAGAACCATGTTTCCATGATTTTTCTAGGGATTATAGGCCAAGCCACAAGGATGGAGTTATTTCCCCTAAACTGTAGCGCACACCATGCATATATTTTATTAACTACTAATGGCGCGACAAAGATTCGGCCTTAGTATTTTAAGCATAACAGAATATAAGAGCAAGCTAGTGGACAGGCACAATATACAGATGCACAATAGCGATTGCATCCTGAACATAACTAATACTCAGAAGTAGCACATAATAACCTATTCATGCATTCAAACTTTTATTGACAGTGCGACATTCATTAAACCATAAAAGTGTTGGAGACATTTACCACCATACACACTCTTTTTGGTCAAATTAGCCTAGTTAAACCACTATCCTAAGTATAATTGACATTAATTGACATCATCTAGTCACACCCACACCTACCTATAGTCAAGGAGGCTAACTAGAGCACTTCGGGGGTGATCTAAGTGATATTAATGCACCTAATTGCTAATTGGTGGTTACAATCAGTTCAACCAGTCAGTTAAGGTTCCTCCTCTCATTAAATATATTAATTAATGATTATTTAATATTATTTAATATTATTTAATGATCTAGAGTCAACAGGGTGCCTCAACCAACTTCTGATGATCAGTTCAACTTCAGTTAACCTCATCGGGGTTCATTGAAGTCATGGAGCACTAGCACTTGATGGTTGGCTTGCTATGACATGTGTTTGGTCTCCTTTAGTTGAGATTCAGTCTTTTATTGCTCTCCGACTTCAGTTAGGGTTTGGTTAGTCAATTAGGGTTTTGGTCAAGTGGTTAACTAAGTGTGATTGAATGGCAGACAGTTAGTTAAGCCAGACTCACTCATGATTTCGAATTTCCTCCTTAGGTATTCAAATTCCTCATTGATTCAAGCAATTTATTGACATTGTTATTGTAACCATTGGTTGTTTATTAAATATACAAAGAGGAAACCAATTCTGGTTCTGATTACACCATTTCAAGAGTATTTGTTGATTATTCTTTGATGAGATTGGTTCTTTGTTCCTAGATCAATGTGAAAGATTAATATGGTATCAGAGCTTACAGTGGGACGAAGATCTATCTCTCAAAAACAATATTTTTGACATATTTCTCCATGAAATTTGAGCAATAGATAAAACATCCAGCACTGCACCAGAAGCCAAGGCTTACCACTTAATACCCCAAGTAAAGAACTTGTTGATCAAGATTTATTGATTGACTATGCTGGGTGTGATGAAAGCCTAAAATGTGTAGGCTATCCAACCTTATGGTTCCCCTTTTGTTTTGATTTGTAGGTTTTAATAGGTACAACTTCGAATGGACTCATCAATCCCTCTTCTCACCCCATTCACAAGCTATTCAGAATGGAAGTTGAAGATGATTGCATCTCTGAAGAGATGAGGTCTCTATGAGGTGTCTATTGGACTTGTAAAAGAGTCTTATGAGAATGATAATGACTGGCTAAATGATGGTGATATAGCTTTTGGAGCAATAGGTCTGGCCCTTTCTCCTAGCTTGTACTACCTTATTGGTTCTGCTGAATACCCAAAGGATCTCTGGACAAAATTGGACAGAACCTTTGGCAAGCACAATGAGGATCATAATAGTACTTTGGAGATTACATCCAGCACCACAAGAGTTCTTTACTCAAAAGTATCAGCCTCTACTCTCTCAGATGAAGTTGTTCAAGATGAAGATGAAGCAAAATCTTCTACACATTCAATTCGAATTGAAGAAAGTCTCCATGCAGTGACTCCTTCTCCTGATGCTCCAGAAGTTCATGAGATCTCTGATATATCATATCCTCATATTGATGAAACAGAAGAAGACATTCAAATCTCTGATATTGAAGAAAAATACTACTGCACTTCCATGCAAACATTCACCGGTGATTTTCCTTTGAATTCTGTGCAAAATTTACCAGTAATTGCTTCTGAAAGTGAAGAGAAATTTGATTTTTCTCCCTCTAATGTTGCTGCTGGTGTGAAAATATGTAAAAAATTGGATATTTTGGAAGAGATATAAGATTATAAGAGTGACACATTCACTCCCCATGATCTAGATCTTCTATCAAAATCCTGCAAGATTGCGTGCACCAAAATTCAGAATTTTGAATAAAAAGACAACTGTGCATCCACCGTCTCGGTTGACCATAATTTTGGATCTGATATGAAAATTATTGGATATGATATGATATTTATTGGTTCAAAATTTTAGGTTCATAAACCTTCAGTACTGCTTGTGGCTGTTCTCATCAGTGGTGTGAAGAAACAAGTACCGCAAGTCTCCTTCGAAACCGCTGCTGGGGATTTGATTTCATTTCACAGTTTTGGATATGTTGTGAACTTATTTAGATCTGATTTAATTTCTGATATGATATTATTTGGTTCATATTTTAAAATCCAAGAGCTTTCAGTCATGCTTGTAGCTGCTCTCACCAATTTCGGTGTGAAAAATCAAGTACTGTAGTTCTTCTTCAATTTTGCTACTGGGGATTTGGTGTTAGTTTCCTCTTATGAGGTTGTTGATATTTTATTTTGTGAATCATTAGCTATTTATAAAGCTATATCATATTATGGAGCTCAAGCATTCACTCTCCAGAGTCCCAGGGCTTCTCTACCTTTGGTCACATTCTCATCTCCTCACACAACTAGTAAAGAGGAAGACATTCTGCATCCGCTTTGACACTTGCTCCTAAAAATTGGGGCTGATTTTACCACTCATGGTTTTCTGTTCAAGGCTGAACATATAAATTTATTGATTTTTCCACACATGGTTCAAATCCTCAAGAACCTTTGCTCTCTCTTCAGATGGTTTAAGCTACTCTACATGGGTCCAGTTTTCACCGTGCAACTGTTTATATTTCTGATTCAGTTGAGTGCATTGTTCTTCTTCCAAAGTGGAATATTCCTCCAGACATATTCATTTAGTTTGGATTCAGAGGTTCACATGCACAGTCTCAGGATTTTGCTGCATAGAAGAACCAATTCTTGATTTACTGCTTAGTTTGAGGGGGGTTATTTTTCCCATGAGGTTTTCCTCGTTTCGTTGGTTATATTAAGCAGTTAATTTATTGTACAGGGTGACCTATGGCCTTTGTTTCCGAGGCCCTAGCATTTTTATGCATCTATGTTTTATAACTCTTCATGAGTATAGCTTAAGGGGGGGTGTTGGAGACATTTACCACCATACACACTCTTTTTGGTCAAACTGGTCTAGTTAAACCACTATCCTAAGTATAATTGACATTAATTGACATCTGTGGAGCATTAATTGCCATCATCTAGTCACACCCATGCCTACCTACAGTCAAGGAGGCTAACTGGAGCACTCCAGGGGTGATCTGAGTGATATTAATGCACCTAATTGCTAACTGGTGGTTACAATCAGTTCAACCAGTCAGTTAAGGCACCTCCTCTCATTAAATATAATAGTTAATGATTATTTAATATTATTTAATGATCTGGAGTCAACAGGGCACCTCCACCAACTTCTGATGATGATTTCAGCTTCAGTTAACCTCATTAGGGTTCATTGAAGTCATGGAGCACTAGAACTTGATGGTTGGATTGCTATGACATGTGTTTGATCTCCTTTAGTTGAGATTCAGTCATTTATTGCACTTCGACATCAGTTAGGGTTTGGTGAGTCAATTAGGGTTTTGGTCAAGTGGTTAACTGAGTGTGATTGAATGGCTGACAGTCAGTTAAGCTAGTCTCACTCATGATTTTGAATTGCCTCCTTAGGTATTCGAATTCCTCATTGATTCAAGCAATTGCTTGACATTCTTATTGTAACCATTCATTGTTTATTAAATATATAGAGAGGAAACCAATTCCGGTTCTGATTAACACCATTTCATGAGTATTTGATGATTATTCTTTGATGGGATTGATTCTTTGTTCCTAGATCAATGTGCTAGATTAATAAAAAGGGCTTTCATCATAAGCATAAATAGAAACATAAAAAGAACATAAACAACCATACACATTCACTCATCAACACACATGAGAGTTCACATGGAAACCCATCTGAGAAAAACCAAAAGGCGTTCTTCATCTGGCATGAGAAATATATGGCACCTTCAGCCTGCATTTGACTGCAGAATATACTAGATCTAGATTTCTGATCATACTCTCTTTTTCTCTCATGCTCTCTATCTTATTTCTTCTAATATACTGCTACGACCTACTGATCTGAACATGGCCTAGATCAAATCCTCTCGCCTATGCACCTCTCTAGTAGAGATTGTATTCTACTACACTACCTTCGAATTCCTCCTGCAGACTTCCAACTAATCTACCAAACAGATCTCACAACTTCACTCTGATCTCTCTGATATCTTCCCTCTACTCAACAACTAAAGAGTAAAACAACAACCAATAAAAGCCAACATTGACAAAATCCAACCTTCTAACTATTGAATCCCTCCTATTTATACTATTTTACATGACCATGTATGGTTGACTACATACAAGCAGTCTATTAACTATCACCATTAGCTGCCCCTCAGGCTACATCTATGGTGATCACAACTTGACACGAGGCACTAACAGCCTTACTTACAGCGTGCTTTCAATCATGTGGCATCCATCGACTTAAGCTGACTTTAGCAACCATGATAGCCCTATCTCTTTCAGTTGTTATTCTATACTTGTGCTACTATTTTACCTTGCAACATCTTCCTTTCATTCATTTTCCCTTTTGCAAGCAGGTGACATCTTTTGCGACTATTCCTTCTTCTACGCAGCTTTCCTCGTCTACACTTTCCTTTGTCCGTGCAGCTTTCCTTGCTTTTTCTTTCACTACAGACTGATTCTTATGCATTTCTTATTTTGTGCTTATTTCCTGTGTGCTTTCTGCAGGCCCAACAAGCCCCAAACACTCACATGTGGCTCGTCCCGAGGCACAAAGCAATGGACATAGTAGGTGGTGCAACATGCGTGGATTTTTCCTTGCCAACTTTTTTTTTTTGGCACACCTTTATCCTGCTTACCCTCTTGCATGTTTTGTTACTTGTGGTTTTTTTTTTGGCAGTGTTTCCTGCACCGCAGGCTCATCCCATACTTAGAAAAGTCTTTGGCCTCATTTGAAGAGTCTATCTCCATAGTTTTTTCTTATGTGTGATGCAGGTCATCTTGATGGCGTTCTTCTTGATCCTCTTCATCTTCTTGTCCATCTTCGTCTTCCTTTTCCTCTTCATCTTCCTTTTCCTCTTCTTCTTCCTTTTCCTCTTCTTCTTTTTCCTCCTCTTGCACGTTCTTTGGGGAATATTTCGGTGCATATTGTTTAGCGCTTCCAACCTTCTATTGGAATTGGGAAAAAATGGGAGTAAGCCTTTCTATCCCCCGACAGACTTCTTCTTCCTGCTGCTCCAGTACCTGCACTCTATTGAATCTAGGGTGTTCCAACGACATATTGGCTAGTGCCTATGTGAACTCGTTGATTTGCTACTAGACAAGATGAATTAGCCCATTTACCCTTTTATCTTCATCTTGTTTCTCAGCCATCTCTTTATTGCGCATTCTTTCCTGCTCATGCATGCTTTCCTGGTCATGTAGGGTTCTTTCCTTATCCTGGAGTTTCTTGAGCTTAGCACCTTTGGCAATTTTCTCCTTTGTTGGTAGCTTCTTAATCTCTTCCTTCACCGCTAGTACCTGTAGGTCTACTTTCCACACCTACTCAACAATTCATTCTGCAGTCTCATCCTTAATGAGTTTCTCCCATGCTGCAGAAATTGCTTCCACCGCCTATGTGCAGATATTCTTAGCTTCCCTAAGCTGGCCAACAGTTTGATTTGTCAATTCTTGCCTTTGCTACACCACTTTGGGGGGCATGGTCAGCTACTAGTTGGTTTTCATTTCCTGAACCTATTTCTTTAGGTCTGTGGCTAGTTTGGATAACTGCCTCAGTTGGTGCATCGGTTCTGCCTTGCCTTCTTCTTCCTCCTCTAATAGTTTCATGAATGCCTCCTTTATAGCTTCTTCGAGTGAAGCCTGCTTCTAGTTTTGGGATTCCAGGTCTTCTTGTTAGCACTTGATAACTTGTTTGCATGCCTTTGCTTTCCTGTTTTCCTTGGATTCTGGATATGTAACTGCATTTTCCTGAATTCTCACCTCTATAGTTGCGGCATGCTGAATGGAATAGATTTGCGGCAACATCAAATTAGAGAAATCCAAAGTTAATGTGTCCAAGCTATGAACACATGCCTCTTTTTCTGCTTCTTCTGTAGAAAATTCCTACGCAGGAATTTCTATTCTCAAGGGTGCGAGCGGCATCGACGTCGCCAAAGTGTCTACTGGGTCGACACCATAGGTTTCATCCTAAACAGTGCCAAGCACTTCTGTGATGACCTTTTCCAACCAGTTAACTTGCGCAGAGATTGAGGCCATCCAATTGGTTTTCTTGTGCGTGATATTACCCAAAATATTCTTAGCTACTTCGGTGACCACCTCTTGCTGCCTTTCACACACCTGGGTTACGTGGCATAAATATTCAAGCCACTTAGTGTGTCCTTGGGGGAAAGTCTCAAGTCAAGGATGTCACCTTGTTCTTGACTCCTCCATTTAGGCTCAACTCTTAATGAAGCCAAGGGGGGTAGACCCTATTAAGTTACTAAGGAAAAATTATTTAGTATGATGATGGTATTAAAGAGTAAGTTTTTTAGGAGTTTCGATTTAACAATTGTAGACAACAAATAACATGATGAGATAATCAAAAGTAAGCACGAAAATGACGCCCAATCACATATAGATTGAAAGAAATAAATAGTTGACCAGTGCCTTGAAAATGGAGTTGAAAAACAATTAAGAGTGCTTGCAAGTTCTGGAATGAATTTTGTGCAATTGTATCTTGGTTAATTTTAAATTAATGTAAGATTATGAGTTATTTAACTTAGGTGAGGGGACTCCAAATATACCCAGGGGGTACTTGAGGTATGTCCAAAACTAAACTGTCGCGGCTACCCGTAAAGAATATGTGGGATGAATGGAGTCTCTAAGACTGTTGTTCATAATGCACCCAAAGGTGTAACATAGATCGACACCCCGAAGTCACTTTTCAAGAGTTCCCGCTTCCTTTGGGTATTTTTCCATCGTAATGGTTTGATCGAGGTGTTGGATTTTCACCAGATGGTTTGTCAATTTGGGGAGAGTGAATCATAATTATTCTAGTCACTCAATTTATTTTGATGCAGCTTGATTGATCAGATGAACCGCAGCCAAGTACAGAGAATACACATTGGAGTCTTGTTATTTTTAGTAAATTTTAAAACAAGTGTTCTTGTTAAAAAGAAAATTCTCCAGGAACCTCTTTCGGTACAGGTGGACCTCAATCGGGGAATCAAGGAGGGGTTGATTTTATTATGAATAAAAAAACAATTAATGAAAATGGAATCAAAGATACACAACACCGGTTTTCTAGTTAGTCCTACCACGCAACTCTTTCCCCTTGCGAGTCAATCGGGTAGTCGTGGGGTAAGTAGTATGATTAATTTTGAAATTAAAATATGTAATAATGAAAAATATATATCAAAGTATACAATCCTGCATGTCATTACTAAACTAGAGCAAAAAAAAGGGAAAAATGCAAAAAAGTGAAATGGACGCGGATCGCAGATCCCCTCCGAGGGGATGGGGAGCAGGCTAGAAAGAGCCTACTCAAAAAAGATTTTCTTTTATTACTATTGGTTACAATATCAGAAAACTGAAATATCAGAAACCTCTTGGTCCTTATATGGGATGAATCCAAGATCTTACAACTTTCCAAATTTTTTAAATTTTAGTGAAAGGGGAGACCCCCAGGGGGATTTGAACGCTCCCGAGGGAACTTTAGAACAATGGATTATTTTATTTTCTATTTAACCTGCTAAAAATAGAAAGAATTTTAGAATAAAATATTCCCAAAATCCATCTAAGAGTACCTTTGGATCAGCCTACCTTAACTCAAAAAAAGACTAAGTTAAAACTAGCTAAACAGGTGAAAAAGGAACCAAGGAAAGCAATCTTTCCCTGGGATCTTGGCTTTCCATTTGTGCATCCAATGAAATATGTACTGATTTCTGGATTTAATCTTTTTTAAAACATAAAAATAAATCTAGAGCATGCAACCTAGTGATATTCTTTAACTTGCCATGCAAAACGGACGATTTCCTTATGCTAGATCTAGAATGCTTAATGATAATTTCATAAATGAGATCTAGACTATGAGATTTGAAATAGTAGATATATGTAAATTTTAATTTAATATAACATATCCAAATGATAACAAAGCTTTCGAACACAGTAATCAGGTAAGAAAATTGATTTTTTGAAGGAGAAAGAGAGAGAAAGAGTGCTGAAAGCATGGGAATGTTGGGATTTGGATTCTGCTTTGGTGGGACACCAAGGGAATATGTATTAAATATTGCACATGATATAGTAACTAAGAATCAATCTCATCAAAGAATAATCAACAAATACTCATGAAATGGTGTTAATCGGAACCATAATGGTTTCCTCTCTGTATATTCAATAAACAATGAATGGTTACAATAACAATGTCAAGCAATAGCTTAACTCCATGAAGAATTCAAATACCTAAGGATACAATTTGAATTTAGTGAGTGAGTCTAGCTTAACTGAATCTTAGCCATTCAATCACACTCAGTTAAGCACTTGACCAAAACCCTAATTGACTCACCAAATCCTAACTGAAGTCGGAGTGCAATAAATGACTGAATCTCAACTGAAGGAGATCAAACACATGTCATAGCAAGCCAACCATCAATTGCTAGTGCTTCATGACTTCAATGAATACCAATGAGGTTAAATTAAGCTGAACTAATCATCAAAAGTTGGTGGAGGTTCCCTGTTGACTCCAGATCATTAAATAATAATAAATAATCATTAAATAATATATTTAATGAGAGGAGGTGCCTTAACTAACTGGTTAAACTAATTGTAACCACCAGTTAGCAATTAGGTGCATTAATATCACTCAGATCACCCCCGGAGTGCTCCAGTTAGCCTCCTTGACTGTAGGAGAAGGCTAAGTTAGCCTCCTTGACTGTAGGTAGGTGTGGGTGTGACTGGATGATGGTAATTAATGCTCCACTGATGTCAATTAATGTCAATTATACTTAGGATAGTGTTTTAACTAGTGCAATTTGACCAAAAAGAGTGTGTATGATGGTAAATGTCTCCAACACCCCCCCTGAAGCTATAATCAGGAAGAGTTAGAAAACATAGATGCATAAAAATTCTAGGGCCCCGGCAACAAAGGCCATAGGTTACCCTGTATAATAAAGTAACTGCTTAATATAACCAAGGAAACAGGGAAAACCTCATGGAAAAAATACCCCCCCTCAAACTAAGCAGTAAATCAAGAATTGGTTCTTTTATGCAGCAGCATCCTGAGACTGTGCATGTGAAACTCTAAATCCAAACTAAATGAACATGTCTAGAGTAATCTTCCACTTTCAAAGAAGAACAATGCACTCAACTGAATCACAAATATAAACAACTGCACGGTGAAAACTGGACCCATGTAGAGTAGCTGAAATCATATGAAGAGACAGCAAAGGTTCTTGAGGATTCAAACCATGTGTGGAACACTCAAGAAATGTATATTTTGCAGCCTTGAACAGAAAACCGTGAGTGGTAAAATCAACCCCAATTTTTAGGAGCAAGTGTCCAAGCGGATGTAGAATGTCTTCCTCTTTACTAGTTCTGTGAGGAGATGAGCTTGTGACCAAAGGTACAGAATCCCTGGGAATCTGGAGAGTGAATGCTTGAGATCCATAATCTGATATAGCTTCAGAAATATCTAATGATTGAAAAAATAAAATATCAGAAACCTCATAAGAGGAAACTAACACCAAATCCCCATCAGCAAAATTGAAGAAGAACTGTGGTACTTGATTTTTCACACCGAAATTGGTGAGAGCAGCTACAAGCATGATTGAAAGCTCTTGGATTTTAAAATATGAACCAAATAATATAATATTAGAATGTAAATCAGATCTAAATAATTTCACAACATATCCAAAACTATGAAATGAAATCAAATCCCCAGCAGCAGTTTTGTAGGAGACTTGCAGTACTTGTTTCTTCACACCGTTGATGAGAACAGCTACAAGAAATACTGAAGGTTTATGAACCTGAAATTTTGAACCAAGGAATATCATATCAGATCCAAATAATATCATATAAGATACAATAAAGTTCATATCAGATCCAAAATTATGGTCAACCGATACGGTAGATGCACAGTTTTCTTCTTCTTCAAAATTCTGAATTTTAGTGCATGCAATCCTGCAGGATTTTGTTGGAAGATCTAGATCATGGGGATCAAATGTGTCACTCTTATAATCTGATATTTATTCCAAAATATCCAAGTTTTTACATATTTTCACACCAGCAGCAACATTAGAGGGAGAAAAATCAAATTTCTCTTCACTTTTGGAAGTAATTACTGGTAAATTTTACACAGAATTCAAAGGAAAATCATCAGTGAATGTTTGCATGGAAGTGCAGAAGCATATTTATTCAATATCAAAGATTCGAATGTCTTATTATGTTTTAGAAATATGAGAATATGAGATATCAGAGATCTCATGAACTTCTGGAGCATCAGGAGAAGGAGTCACTACATGGAGACTTTCTTCAATTCGAATTGAATGTGTAGAAGATCCTGCTTCATCTTCTCTTGAACAACTTCATATGAGAGAGTAGAGGCCAAGAATTTTGAGTAAAGAACTCTTGTGGTGCTGGATGTAATCTCCAAAGTACTATTATGATCCTCATTGTGCTTGCCAAAGGTTCTGTCCAATTTTGTCCAGACTTCCTTTGGGTATTCAGCAAAACCAATAATAAGGTAGTACAAGCTAGGAGAAAGGGCCAGACATATTGCTCCAAAACCTCTATCACCATCATTTAGATAGTCATTCTCATTTTCATAAAACTCTTTTCCAAGTCCAATCGACACCTCATAGAGACCTTGTCTCTTCAGAGATGCGATCATCTACAACTTCCATTCCGAATAGCTTGTGAATGGGGTGGGAAGAGGGATTGATGAGTCCATTTGAAGTTCTAACTGTTAAAACCTGCAAATCAAAACAAAAGGGGCACCATAATGTCATACATCCTATACATTTTAGGCTTTCATTACACCTAGCATATTGAATCAAGCAAGCTTGATCAACAAGTTCTTTACTTCAGATATTGAGTGGTAAGACTTGGCTTTTGGTGCAGTGCTGGAATTTTGAGCTATTGCTCAAATTTCATGGAGAAATATGTCAAAAAGCTCATTTTTGAGAGATATATCTTCTTACCACCGTATGCTCTGATACCATATTAATTCTTGCACATGATCTAGCAAAATAAGAATCAATTTTATCAAAGAATAATCAACAAATATTCATGAAATGGTGTTAATCGTAACCAGAATGGTTTCCTCTCTGTATATTCAATAAACAATGAATGGTTATAGTAACAATGTCAAGCAATAGCTTAAATCCATGAAGAATTCAAATACCTAAGGAGACAATTCAAATTTAGTGAGTGATTCTAGCTTAAATAACTCTTAGCCATTCAATCACACTCAGTTAACCACATGACCAAAACCCTAATTGACTCACCAAACCCTAACTGAAGTTGGAGTGCAATAAATGACTGAATCTCAACTAAAGAAGATCAAACACATGTCATAGCAAGCCAACCATCAAGTGCTAGTGCTTCATGACTTCAATGAACACGGATGAGGTTAAATGAAGCTGAACTGATCATCAGAAGTTGGTGGAGGCACCCTGTTGACTCCAGATCATTAAATAATAATAAATAATCATTAAATAATATATTTAATGAGAGGAGGCACCTTAACTGACTGGTTGAACTGATTGTAACCACCAGTTAGAAATTAGGTGCATTAATATCACTCAGATCACCCCTGGAGTGCTCCAGTTAGCCTCCTTGACTGTAGGAGAAGGCTAAGTTATCCTCCTTGACTGTAGGTAGGAGTGGGTGTGATTGGATGATGGAAATTAATGCTCCACTGATGTCAATTAATGTTAATTATACTTAGGATAGTGGTTTAACTAGGCCAATTTGACCAAAAAGAGTGTGTATGATGGTAAATGTCTCGAACACTATGTCATTCAGAAGATATTGAATATGAGGAAGATGCAAACTGGCTCAACCTCTTCTACAAGAAATATAACCTGCAACTTAGAAATCCTTGCACAAAGATATGGTTAAAACATAGTTGCTACTCGAAGAGGTAATTGGAAAGCATGCAAATAAACTTAAAATACATTCAACTCCAATAGATATGAAACAAGAAAACAGTAAGAGCATAAATAAAACTAGAATAAACTCTTACCCTAACAAGAGTGATATCTCTCCTTAAACGACAACAATTAACCAACAAAAGCAATGATAAATAACATAGATTATACCTCATAATCATTTGACAATCACCATCCACACATGAAGAGCACTACACCATAGATCTTGCCTCCAAATCTTCTTTATTCCAGAATAATAAACAATAACACAGTACAAGATAAACAACACCTCGATCCTAGTTCTAACTAACATGGAAGAGGTGATCTGAGCTTTATTTATACAAAAAATAGGAGATCTAGCCCAGGGGGGGGAAATCCCAGGGAGACAAACCACTGCAGCCAAAGGAGAGTCCATTAATGCTGATCTGAAGCTGAACTGAGCTTCCACTGAGCCTACTTGTCAATCGAAGGGTTGATTGAGCTGACACATCAAGCCACAGACTGACACATCAATCCACATAGCTTCCAAGAGATCCCACATATGTGGAGGAGAGAGAGAGGGCGCAATTCTCCATAAAGGATGCTGAAGTTCAACTCTATATCTGTCTAGATCACCTCCTTCAGTCAAGGATTTGTCAGATCCAGTCAATCTGGTTCATATTTGACTGATTTCAATCAAATCAGCTGAGAATCCACTAATATAGGATTTTGGATTTGCTCCATTATTCATCATTTTGTTAATTAAACTAATCAATAATCATTTTTTTGGGGTTTTCTGACCTGAGTGATGGAAAATCACTCAAAACTTGAAAAAAGTGGGTCCATGGGTTTACATGGTGCTCTTAGCTTGAAAATGAGCACCCCCATGACTGAAACTGAGTATTTTCCTCGCTTTTATTACAGAACCAACTTTTCCAATTAAACTGTTAAAAAATAGCTGAAGTTTTGGAAAAATTAAATTTTAATAAAAAACACTAAAAAAATTTAAAAAATAAAAAATTTAGAAAACCTAGGGGGACTTAGACATGTTCATATGACTCAACCATAATGCCTAGCATGTTTATACATTTACACGTAGACTCTAATAACCTCAATAGGCCTAAATGCCAAGCCAACCACCCCAACTTTGGAAGTATTGAGTGAAAAACTTAGAAATTATCAGTCGTTTATTCAACAACCAATAATAACCAAGGGAAAAAACACCTGGGCTGATCGGGTTGAGAAATAAATTCTAAGAGACCGAGTATTTTACAAACACTATCATGCTAGAACATTTATTACAACTCCCCCAAGGGGGTATGAACATGTGATATAGTACAACAAAGTTTCCTAGAAACAAGACTTAAGATCTTCTGAAGTCCGAACAAGTTATCCTTGTCCGGTTCACCAGGCTCACTTGATAAAAAACCACTAAGTACAACTTAGGTGGTAACAAATTTTCTCTAAGAAGAGTCAGATCCTCTTCTGCTATGTTCATGACTTGGGGTTGGTTATCCTTCTTCTTCTTCCTATGTGGGATGCCCAAGGCTTCTCCATCTTCCTCCATGTTCTCTTTTCCCTTCCTTTTACTAGTTCTTTCAGCGTGCACCTCCTCATCAGTAGGGTTTTCTTCTTCATCGGCATTGGGTAGGTCTCGCTCTTCTTATTATTATTCTTCTTGGGAATCATCCCGATGCTCCTGGGTGTTGGTATTGGTGTGGTCCTAGGGGAGGGTTCTCTTGTGGACCCCCCTACAACATT
>LPNX010526061.1:598385-609291 GCA_001517045.1 Pseudotsuga menziesii | reverse complement strand
CAGCTGGTTTTTGTCCGATTAATATAATAAATTGCAATGGCCTATATGCTAGGAACTTTGTTTTTTATTTTTTCATACGCTGACTTCATTTTATCATCTATTAGTATTTTTCCTTGATATTGTCTTATGCAATAATTGTTAAATGCAGGGAAGCCATGTTAGATCCTACAGTAGTATTTTCTATGCTGTTTGGAAGTGAGTTGTTTGAAGAGTACCTAGGACAGCTTGCAATGGCTTCATCTGAAATGTTTAGTGAAGGTGAAGAAGTAGATCCCAGGAAACTGCAAGAAAAGCTGAAGGTATTTTCAAACATCTTTGGGAATATGCTTTTCGCAATGCTTATATATTTTGGGGATTTGTTGTTCTGATCTAATCCTATCCTCCTTTGCTATACTGATACTATGATTTTTGTTCCGTTATAGGATTTTGGCACTATATTGATCCTTGCCCAAGCTTATAGCTTTTTGGAAGATTGCTGCATTATAGAACTCGGTTGTTACAGCATATGGCTAGTAACCCAGGGGGCATTGCACTTCCAACCGATCAGATGAAGGGAACTGAAACCCTGAAGTTTGAACCAACAAGCATGATGTTATGTTTTCTTACATGCTTTTATATTTTTTTAACAAAAAACAGTCAATAGATCCAATCCCTGAATAATGCAGTGACGGTTAATAATGCACACGATCCCTGAATAATAGAGCCAAGGATTAGGATAGGCCGACACAGCTAAGACGAATTAAGTTTGAATGGAAATCAATTTGATAGGTAGCATGTTTCACAATATTTTAAAAAAAAAAAATTTCATCAGGCGTCGCTTAAGCGACGCTTAGGAACCGTCGCTTATTCGACAGTTATTCAAAAAATCCGTCGCTAATCCGACAGTTGCCCTTAGTGCCGTCGCTTAAGAGATAGTTAATTAGGTCGCTTATCCGACATTTATTCAAAAAATCCGTCGCTAATCCGACAGTTTCCCTTTCTCGCCGTCGATTAAGCGACGCTTGGGGATGCAAATATTTTTAAAAAAAATTCTTCATTGTCGCTTAATAAGTGTCGGATAACCGACGATGTAAATTCAAGCGACGGTTACTTAAGTGTCGCTTAAGCGACGGTTACTTAAGTGTCGCCTAACCGACGACAGGTTTCCGACGCTTCAAAAAAAACCAAAGTGTCGTACATGCGACAAGGAAGTGTCGAAAATCCGACATGACAGCCGTCGGATTTTTGGTCAAAATGTAGTAGTGATTTGCTGCTCTGCATGCACCTCCTCATGCTGGCTAAGTCATTCTTTAGGCTAGTCTTTGATTTCCCTCTCGATATTTGCATTTATGATGATGAAGAAGGTCGAGAGTGCCTACTTCTTGGGGTCATTGCACAGATGCAAGATGATATTGTGTGGCCCCGCATGGAATTTAATGAAAGGATAATTGGCCACCGTCATAGGGAATAGTCTACACTGTTGGCGCACGATATGTCCAAGTCTTTCTCCTTGGAGAAAGAATTCAACCTTTATATTAGCCTTGCACTTACTATCTTTGTGGTCCCAGAGGTTCTTGAACGGCACACCAAGGAGCTCCACTTTGATGTCCATGGGGTCATAATCTGGCGGAGGAGTCCAGGCTATAAATGAGATCAAAATCAAAAGCCATGAGAAGTGAAACTTCTCCATGAGATTTTCCTTTGTGTTGTCCATCAGTTCATTCAGAAATACTTAGGACCAGCTAATGTGCACTCCTTGTACACACTGTTCTGCTAGCTTTACTCTTGTGGAAATGCATTCAGTAGGCCACATCTTGCATAGAACCTTAGTGAACAAGATTTTTGTTGCATCCCTTACAACAGTGTCATCGATAGAACTAAGTAGGTATCCCTTTTCACCGTGGATAAGGTTGTACTTTCCCTTCATGTCATTTTTATCCAGTTTTTCCCTATCCTTGTGAAGGTATCGGGTTGGGTTGACTCCTTATCATGGGAGACCTGTGATGGCTGAGACCAAGTCCACCATTACCTCATATATCTTGTCCATCTAAAGGTAGCCTCCATGGAAGTAGATCAGAATATGATTGACATACATCCCGACCGGGGTAGTGCAGCCAAAATGTAGCATAAGGAGCAGGTTTAAGATACATGACTGCTTTAATTCATGCACCCATTCCCTTATAGAAACTATGTCTACATTTGGCGGTTCACTGGGAACCACAACCATGAATCGATTTCTCACCAGCTCCTCTTATTTCCTGGTGTCATAGTCTTCAAACTTCAAGTCCTGAAGTTTGGGAGTGATTGTATCCGGGGACCATGGGACACCTTCTCAGATGGTGGACTCTTCTAGAAGTTCCTACGTGTCCACTATCACTTTTGTGGCACTTGCAACACTTGGTGACACATATGGGGGTAGTAAGTTATTTTCCTCATTAGTGAGCTCTATGTCCACTGGTGGTGGTGGCAGAACTAGGTCGACTCTACAGGATTTGGGTATCCTCGGTGGGGGACCAGAGGAAGTGGGGAGGTCTGCACTCAACGGAGCTATGGCCACAAAAACTTGTGCTTTGGCTGGTTACACTAGTGTCTGGGTTGCAGGTACCTGCGTAAGCTGGCCTCCTGCCACTGGCGGCCATGGTGGCCTTTGCGGTGCCTTCGGATTAGCCTATGTCTTCTTCATCTTCTTAGCAAGTTGGGTTAGTGCAGGGACGTAAGGTACCTATACTATTGGGAAAGGTGAGGCTGGTGAAATAGTGGAATATTCACTGTCACTGGATAGATCAACAATCATGGGCTTCATCTCTAAGGTAGGCCTCTCGTTCACTCCGAGGGTTTCTTGGATCAGCTAGTTCAGCTCTCTGGTCTCTTGGCTCTTTAAAGTCAATGTAAAGGTTACAATGGCAGAGGCAAATACTATTTATATGCGATCAGGAATCCAAGCTATGACTGGACTCAATGATGGGCCATGAAATGGGAACATGGGCTCATCCTTCATCTCCTTTACTCACACACTTAGGTTTAGTTTTGTACTTGTCAATGCATTTAGGGTTAATACGACAGATGGGACCAAAAAGCAAGCCGTCGTTCTCCTCGAAATTCTAAATTAATGCTACTAAGTTGTCACAAGTGCCAAATATTTTTTTGAATCCTCATGCATTTAATGTTCCATCGGTGTCTTCCAACTATCTGCCACTTCCCGCTAGTTGTCTCTTAGCTGGTTTGTTGGCTGGTTTACAGCACACCAATTTTCAGCGCAATTTCCTTTTCCCGCGTCAGGTTACGTTGGAGATGCCTCTCTCGCTACTTTCCTCCCTTTAGATATATTTTTTTCTGCGCACCTCTAGAGTCATCGTAGTATGTTAACTTCCTTGATTTTTAGCGGCTTGATGAATTTCTCACTGGAAATGCTGCTTCCTTCTAATGTGCACGATTCTTCTGAATCTGGAATATTGATGTTAGTTGGGTCGTCCTCTGGATATCCGTAGAGGTTATAGCATTTCATCTATTACTGAACTTCCTCATAGCACATGTGGGAATGCATAGTGCAGGGTTGAGAATACGCGACCTCCAGTGTGATCTCCGTGAATATATTCTCCTTGATGTTCTTTAGTGCAATATCAACTATTGGCTGCTCATCTGCAAACTAGAATGTTTCTATGAAACTCTGTGCAACCTTTTCCCATTCTCTTATTTCTTGGCACATCTCCATGGATGTGTACCAGCCTCTGGGTTCCATTTCGAGAGTATGGATGAAGTGGTGAACCCACTCCTGGCGTGGATAGCTCGAGAATGTTGCAGAACATTGCTCTGAGTGTTCAACAGGGTCTGATAACCCTGTATACCTTTGTGTCACGGTTATGACCTTGTCTCCAAACCTTACTTCCAGTAGCCTTTTGCACTATGGCCATTTAGTTATCGAGATTTTGTACGTACCCCACCATCGCATGGGTGTATATTTTAGTGCAAATTCTAGTGCAGATAGTCACTGTGGCTCTGTTACTAATTATTCAAACTCAGTCAAGATCGTTGCCAAGTTAGGTAGTCCTTCACATTTAGGCAGCATCCTCAACTGAGTTCCCACTCATTGGACAGACTTAGTTATCCTAGCACATCTCCTCATAGAGACTTCATGTAATGAGTTCTGCCAGTTCTCAAGTGCCTCTCTTGAGTATGATCTACATGAACTCATGCATTTCTAGCTCAGGTTACCATCCACATTAGGATTAATGTAATCCTTCTTAAGGGTAGTGACATTATAGATGTTATCAAGATGATTAGCTTGCCCTTCATTAAACACTGGTTCAAGGTGTCTCTCTCCTTCCAGTGGATCGAGGGGTGCAACTACCCTCATCTCATCATCTTCAAATGATAGGGTCCTTCTTTTGAAGTTTATAATGGTTTGATTTCCCATCTCCCAACCAATCCCCAGTAGCGCGGGATGTGGGTTAGTATCATCTACTATATTGATGACCTCGAAGCCCGCAAAAGTGTGAAATCCTTCAATATCCACTTGGACCTGACTCACTCTACCAATGAGAAAGACCTTTGCCTTATTAGAAATCCTTAATTGAATTGGGGACGATTCCAGAGGTCACTTTCCCATTATTTCCCATGTCTGGCGCATTAGGATGTTAACATCGGATCCCAAGTCGAAGATGATGTAGTCCGTGTCATAATCACCAATTTGCATGGACATCCTGAGTTCGTGTTCCGTTTTGAACTTTGTCTTGACACTGTTAACCTTCTTTGTTGGCTGGTCTTTCTTTTAAAGCATTTATATAAGTGCTTCCAACTCTACAAGTGCATCCTTGTCCTAGATTAGCGCCAAACAACTTGACAGGAATGGTTTGAGTTTACTAACCTTATCTACACTCTTTCTTGTAGTATGTTGCTCAAATATTTTCTGGAATCTCTCAGGCATATCTTTCACTTGGCCTGAGGTAGACGGCTATTTCGTTCCCACGAACTCTGGGTGCACATCCATGAATATGTTCTTTTGCTTTTGAACATCCAGCAGTGCTTTATTTTGCATGGTGGATCACACATGCGGTTGGGCTTGCGCTGTAGGATCTGTCTGTGTAATTTGATCTGCACCCATCGCAGAACCTCCCCTTGTTATCATAGCCACACTTGGTTCTTGTAGTTCTGTGACTATCATCTATTTTTTGGCATTAGAATTCGGGTTGGGAGAATTCGGGACAATATTTGGTGCTGGGTTAGCTGCTCCAACCATCCAGTCTTTCCATCTAGTGATAAGTTGCAGAAATTGCTCCACATTGTGCTCTTGTCTGCAATATGAGAAATTATTCACAGGTTCATGGTAGTCTCTAGCATAGTGGCCATGCACTCCATAATTGTAGCATATTATTGGCCCTCTTCCTCGGCCAAACCCTCCTCCTCCTCGGCCTGTGTAATTTCCACCCCCCCTTAACTGAGGTTGTGGTAGTTGTGGCGGGTATTGCAATTACGTATACTGTTACTGATATGGGTTATATGGGGCCATATTATGAAACTACAGTGCCATTAGAAACTGCTACGTGGCTAAAACTGAGGCGCAACCTGAAATAGTTGTGCAAGCTGGAACTGAGGCAGCCTAGAATTGCGCTTCTTCCTGTTCAATATTTATTTTCTCCTCAATTTTCATTAAATAGGAATCTACCATTTTCTCTCTCAGAAGTTTCTAGGCCCTACAATATTTTTCATCATGGCCTACAGATATACAAAATCTACAATACAGAGTAGCTGGGGTACATATTGTCTTCCACAGGAAAATGCAGTCTACGTCGTGGTGTCCTCTTGTCTAGCATATGTTGCACTAGGGCATCCCCTGGGTACTCAATGGGTTTGGCACACTGGATGAATTGTAGTTCATATAATATGGACAGTTATATTTGGTATGTCCTTTGGTCCGACATCACATACACCAGAGGTCTTCTTGTACCTCTTTTCCTCTTCTTATGTCTTGGAGTTGAATAGTCATATTAGCCAATTGTGACTGAATCTGTATCATTCTTGTGGAGCCATATCCAATAGGTGAAGATTCTAGCTTCATTTCCAATTCCAATGCCTTCATTTGCATCACAATATTTTGCTGCATGAGCGGTCCTCTAATGTGTGGCAGTAGCGCAACAATAAACCACTCTTTTTGCTGCATGTTCGACATCTAGAACCTTACTTTCGCCATCAACCTCTTGAACCACTGATCAAAGTCCCATATTGTTTCTATCAGAGCCTACTTAATCTCCTTGATCTCGATTATACATTTGGACTCAGACTGTGGCTTTCTAAACTCCGAGATAAAGGTGCGTTGAATCTCCTCAAGAGTCCTATGCGGCTTCCCGAGTGGTACTACACAGTACTTCATGTACCAATCCAACGCGCAGCCCCATAGAGTCGTAATCATTTGTTCTTTTTGAATGTCATCATTGTTAATGAGGTGGACCATCCATACCACCTCGTAGAGGAACCAGCGCTTTTATGGATCCTCTGTTCCATTCCCATTGAATGTGCATAGTATAACGTGTGTCCCCACCATTAGGGTGGAGCTAGGTTTATTCACTGGATTTGCTGGATTTACTGGGGTCACGAATGGGATTCCTTGCACACCAGTCCCGACACTATGACTACTAGTGTTCACAAGCAGTTCAGGTGAGGAACTTCTAGGTCTCACTTTAGGGGATCTTCTTGGAATGTCGTAGTCACGTCCTTTCCTTGGCGTCTCTACAAACTCTTCCAATTTTTCTCTCTAAAAAATCAGACTAAACTCCTCCTCTTTGTTGCAGGACCCTTCATCTAGGTGTGACTCACATCCATATTCACCTTCCCTAGGTAGGATGTAAGCCTTCCTGCCTCCTGTTACCTTCCTCCTCTTTACTAACCAAAACCTCCTTCCGAATATTAAGAATCCAACGTCCAACTTGTATTTTGAGCTTCCTGAGAACATTTATTCTTACTACCTTCCATATTACTTCTAAATTTTACATAGAATCTCACCTTCACGAACTACATGACTCAATTGCTGAGTTGTAAAACACCCTTTTCATAAAGGATCATTTTAATACACAAATTTATAGACATAAGGTACCTTCCCTGAGGTCCTTGGAAAAAATGTCTCTCTGCCTTACTATTAGAGGTTATCTCTTCAACAACGAACTCAGTAACATATCCTTCTAATATGCTATCAATCCAAAAATCAACAGCTTTGAAAATAGGGTTATTTACTTGTGCTAATTCTTGTGTCAACTGGTCGGTCGACTCAGTTACTCCTCTAATCTAGAAGTTATCCTGGTGGGATGCTAACTCCGAGAGCCATTCTTGCAATATAACAGGGAATTCCATGAAAAAAAATTCATGGATATCTCAATATAGATATCACTGCAACTAGTTCTCAGGGCTAAGCCACAAACCCTTACTTTCTTTCTGCGTGAATATCAACATCTTTGACTACAGCCAATCCTCGACTTCACTCTTAGTCGGGTGCCACAACATTTCCCTCATTTTTATCAATAAGGTTCCGGCAAAAAAACCATTTCTTGGCCACTTTTCCTAACTCATGTGACCCAGGTTCTACGCAGCCCATCAACCCAACAAACACCCGAGATACCGGCCCGACAGAGAAAGCCCTGTCAAAAACACCCGCAGACCAGGCACAGTATCACCCAAGATATCTCTTCAATGGGTAATCGTCGGAACCATGTTTCCTCAATTTGTTGAGGGATTATAGTCCCTTGGCACGTGGCCAAGGAGCTTGACCAAGGCACGAGGATGGAGTCATTTCCACCAAACTGTAGTGCATACAACATATATATTTTATTAACTACTAATGGTGCAACACATATTCGGCCATAGTATTTTAAAATAATTAAATATAAGAGCAAGCTAGCAGACAAGCGCAATATACAGATGAGCAACATTGATTGCGACGTAAACATAACTAATACTCAGAAGCAACACATAATAACCTATTCATGCATTCAAACTTTTATTGACAGTGCAGCATTCATTCAACCATAACATGGCTTGCATCATAAGCATAAGCAAAAACATAAACAAAACATAAACAACCATACACATTCACTCATCAACACACAGGAGATTTCACGTGGAAACCCATCTGGGAAAAACCACAAGGAACTCTTCATCTGGCATGAGAAATATATGGCACCTCCAGCCTACATTTGATTGTAGACTATCCTAGATCTAGATTTCTCCTCAATCTCTCTTTTGATCTCATGCACTCTGTCTTATTTCTTCTAATCTACTGAACCGCACATGGCCTAGATCAACTCCTCTCACCTCTGCACCTCTCTAGCAGAGCTTCTCTTCTACTACACCACCTTTGATAGCCTCCTGCATACTTCTGACTAATCTACCAAATAGATCTCTCAAATTCTCTCTACTCTTTCTGAGATCTTCTCTCTGCTCAACAACTAAAGAGTAAAACAACAACTAATAAAATCCAACATTAACAAAATCCAACCTTCTAACTATTGAATCCCTCCTATTTATACTATTTTACATGACCACATAGGGACGAATGCATACATGCAATCTATTAACTGTCACCATCAGCCACCCCTTAGGCTAAAGCTGTGGTGATCATTACTTGACATGAGGCACTAACGACCTTACTTATAGCATGCTTTCACTCGTGTGGCATCCGTCGACTTAAGCCGACTTCAGCAACCACGATTTCCCTGTCGCTTTCAGCCATTATTCTGTACATTTGATACTTTTTTACCCTACAGCATATTCCCTCTATGTAGTTTCCCTTTTATATGCAGGTGACATCTTTTGCACCTATTCCTTCTTCTGTGCAACTTTCCTCATCCGCAATTTTTTTTATCCGCACAGATTTCCTTGCTTGTGCTTGCGTTGCAGAATGATTCTTACGTGTTTCTTCTTTTGCACTTACATCCTATGTGCTTTCCCCATGCCCAACAAGTCACTTGTTCTAATTCTCAAGCAATGTGGGATTGAGAAAGAATGTGATCAATTAATCCTTTCCATTCTTTCAAAATTGGGTCCTGATTACTCAGTTTTTGTGTCTACTTTTCATGCTACTAGGCTTGTTGTTCCTAAGTGGAAAATGCCTTCTTTAAATTATTTTCTTGATTCAATAGAAAATGAGAATGATAAATTGATCCATATGGGTGTCCTTAATTCTCCCAATATCAAGGATCATACTCTCTTGGTTCAAGGAAAAAGGAATGCCAAATCCAAAGAAAAGTAAATTGTGAAGAAGCCAAAGTCAGAAATTGAAGATGAAGATTCTTATGAAGATTTAATGAAGAAAGTTAAGAAGAAAGGGAGAACATCCAATTGTTATTATTGAATCAAGGGTTTTCATTCAGATAATAAGCGTTTGAAGAAGAATATGGACATCATGTCTCAGCTTCTTGAGAAGCACAAGATCGAAGTTCCAGAAGAACTAGAAAAGCCTGTTGATTTCTTAGAACAATGTCAAACTACGCAGTTTCTAGGTGATATAAATTATGCTTTGAGTGATAGATTTCTCTCATTTTATCATGTCTCTAATATATATTTAGTCTCTTATATATCAGAATCAGAAATATCAGATCCTTTCTTTGATGATCCTCCTCTCAGTCTACTAGATTCATCTCCCAAAAATTGTGATTTTTCACTAGATATTGACTTGTCTTTGAGCAGCTCTTCCTCACAAGCTTGTATATATGATATAAAATATTGTTTGCAGGATGATATGCATTTCATGAGACATATAATACCACCATCCATACAATATCCCATACCTGAATAATCCTAAGGCTATACAAATTCCAAGTTCACTAGTTGGTTCCTCATTGGTCTCTTATGCAGTGATATTTATCTTACATGGTTTGAAGTATTTCCTATATTTCAGTGGCTGGTTATCCATGTACTTAGTCATATTTGGACTGATATTAAACATTTTTGGATATGTTATAAATACTTATGGTTCATATCTTATTCCCATCCATCATTCATATTTTTACACGTATCAGTTTTCCCCAGTTGCTCATAATTTTCCTAGTCTAGCCCTATATCCTCATGGAGCCACTGAAGCCTTTGTCTTTGTTGTTACATATGATAATATTTCTGATATATCAGAGTTTTATCAGCCTCATATCATATCTGGAAAGGTGCTACATCATATTGGAATATTGACATGTGATTCACATCACAATTTTGCAGTTATTCAGGGAATTGAGTGTGAAATAAATTGTCTTAATTTTTGTACTCTTTGGGAAGGAGTATGAATAGATCTCTTTTCCATTTCAGATTATGTTTTCATATCAGATTTTGACAGCAGCAAGAAGCATTTAGATAATGCTCCTACTTAATCAGATGATCAGATACAAGGAGTCTCTCCTCTTCCTTATTGCAGGTTCTACACTCCAACGCATGATCATGGAGTTCATGATTTCTTCAACAATTCTTCCATCTAGAAGCAGCTCATTCAGCTCATTCAAGTGAAGATAAGAATATGTTGAAGAAATATCATTTCAAAAATTTTGTGCCTTGTCCTTTCTTGAGGGAGGATTTTCCCATGTGGTTTTTCCTCTTTCCTCATTTTTCTGGGCATAATAATTGTTAAAGGGTGACCATATCCTTGTTGATGGGTGTTATAGCGGATTTCAACACACTAGGTGAATCACACATTGTATGGCCTTCCCCTGTCTCGCTGCAGACTCATTAACCCCCATGGACCACTTTTTATCTTTTGATGTAACCTTGACCATCCCTAAAAACATTATTAAAATGATATACGCGGCCTTTTCCCCGATAACCGCGTACATACGCAGATATTCCCTCTATAGTCGCATACATCGGGATGTGTGCATAATCCAAAACTATTGGACCGTTCCTTGCCTTGAATCCGACTCATATGACTCCTGGCCTTCCATATTCCTTGAGATCGCTCGGA
>LPNX010526061.1:482530-593342 GCA_001517045.1 Pseudotsuga menziesii | reverse complement strand
AGTGTTAGATGTTTTTAATTTCTATTGCATATTGGGAAAGATTGATTTCTGGAGTCTAGCTGTCTGTTGTGGTACCCCAAGCCATAGGAAGTTCTCTCCGTAGCAATGGGCCCTATATGCATCTATATTTTTTGTCATGCCATCATAAAGTTAGAATTATAGGGGGGTGTTGGAATATATTAAACCCACTCATAACTTAGGATAAAATAATTAATCATTATTTGATTAATTATTCATCCACTAGCTTAATTAGTTGGCATCCACTTGCACCTTAAAGTCAATACATGCCATCTATATCCTAGGAATAATTTATTTCTAATTCTGGGTTGATCTTAACCACCTTTTGACCATCCATAATTAGTATACATCACTTTATAGTATATTTTTCTTTATTCTACTTCTCTTTCTTTTCTATGGATAAGGTAAAGCTAGTAAAACTAGGAAACTGGGTGATTTTGTAGACAACCCATCCTTCATGACTTTTCCTCCATTTTATATGATTAGCATGTTTTTTCCATCTCCTTCAAAACTCACTCATGCTTTTTCCATTTACCCCATTGCGTACACCACTTGGGTTTCAAATCCTATTCTAGTGAATAAAAAATAGGGTACCATCTACATTTGCACAGAATTTTGTGATCTAAATGGGGCATGTCCCAAAGACAACTTCCCAACACCCTTCATTGATAAGATTATCAATGCATGCACTGGACATGAAGTCTTTTCCTTCATGGATGGATTTTCCAGATTAACCAAATCCAGATCTGGAAAGAAGATCATTACAAGACTGCATTCACAACCCCATGGGGCACATTCGCCTATCGAGTAATGCCATTTGGTCTGAAGAATGCTGAAGCCACCTTCCAGTGTGCCATGACATATTGTTTCCATCATTTAATCAATATCATATTGGTCTACCTGGACAACCTACCGCTCGATCACCAAAATGAGCACAACATATAGACAACTTGTGGCAAGTCTTTTTGTGATGCCACAAGTACAAAATTTTCTTGAATCCCCTAAAGTGCATTTTTTGTGTCCCAGCAGGCTATTTACTCTGGTTCATTGTATCCCACAAAGGGATAACGGTTGAACCCCTCAAATTTTAGGCTATCCTTGATCTCCCTTCACCAAAAATTCAGCACCAACTATAGAGCCTCCAAGGTAAGGCCAACTTCATTTTCTGGTTTGTTCTAGAGTATGCTATAAAAGACCACAAATTCATTCACCTGCTTTACACAAAAATCCCCTTTTTTTGGGATTAGCAAGCGTAGGAATCGTTTGATGCACTTAAACAAGCCTTGGCTTCTGCACCATTACTCTCAGCACCAGACTTCACCCAAGACTTCATTGTCTATGTGTCGACCTCAGAGAATGCCATTGCTAGAGTATTGGTCTAGGAAGATGACGCTCGCCATGAGCATGTGATTTATTACATCAGTCAGAGGCTGAGAGGTCCCCCACTACAATAAATTTCACCCAAGGAGAAATTGGCCCTCACCATCGTCTTCTCGGCTCAGAAGTCGAGCCACTATGTCACTGAAAACCATACTCGTGTAGTGGTTGATTCAAACCCAATGTGGTACCTCTTAATTAGTAACCTTGTAAAAGGTTGCATGGCCAAGTGGGTAGTCATACTACAAGAATTCAACTTGGAATTTTTTTCCATGAAAAGCCATTCTCATGAAAAATCTACCCCCATTAACCATGTAACTACCACCCAATCATGACCTCCATCATGATTTCCTATTCATTATATCCATGGACGACCCATGGTATGGGGACATCCTTCTATATTTATGAACACAAAAGTGCGCAGTGCGCTTAAACCATGAGGATAGGCGACGCATATGACATAAAGACATTTGCAAACTATTGCTTGGATATTTTCTGTATCGTCGAGGCATTGATACCATCATGCGTCGTTGCCTCACCCATGGTGAGGCCGAGACCATCCTCAACAACTGTCATAGTTGAGGCTGTGGTGGCCACCTTTCAAGTCCAGAAACCACCCAGAATATTCTACATGCTGGATACTTCTAGCCTTTCATCTTCATTGATTACATAAAGGAAGTCAAACACTATCGCAACTATCAAATCTTTGCCTCAAAGGAAAGAACCCCCCCTACACCATTACACCCCGTAGTCACAGTTGGTCCCTTCTGCAAATGGGTAATCGACTTCATGACAATCAATCCTGTCTCGGCCAACGATCATAAATACATCATTATGGCAGTTGATTGCTTCACTAAGTGGGATGAGGCCATGCCCACATTTTATTGCAAAATTGAAATGGCAGCACGTTTCTTCTTTAACCATGTTATTTCACAATTTGGTGTTCACAAACAGTTGGTCTCAGACCATGGTAAAAAATTTGAAGACATTGTTTGGACTGAGATTTCAACCATGTTGAAATTATAACACCAGTACTCATCTTCCTACTACCCCCAAGGCAACGACCAAGTTGAAGCAGTCAACAAAATCATTAAAACAATGCTCCAAAGGATGGTAGGAAAGCATAAAACCAACTGGCACCACATGTTGTTTTCTGCCCTATGGGATTATCACACATCCATAAAACCTGCAACTAATTTCACCCCTTTTAGCCTAGTACATGGTGTTGAATCGGTACTCCCTATAGAGTGCCGGATCCCATCACTCCGCCTCGTGGTACAAATCCTCCCTGATACTTCGCCTTTGGAATAATGACTCCTCCAACTTGAGCAAACCATAGAAGACCACCGAGCTACCCTCCAAGCCATCGAAGCAGCAAAAACACAATCAAAGGCCCATTATGACTCCCATGTCCACCCTCGCACCTTCAGCGAAGGAAATATGGTTATGGTCTATGACCAACCCAATGATAATTTGGGCAAAGGCAAGTTCGATTCAATAGGGTACGGCCCATACGTCATCCACCATTGCCTCAAAAAAGGGGCATACACCCTTATTCACTTTGATGGACAACTCTTGGAGAACCCCCGTAACGGGCTCTACCTCAAGAGATTTTACACTTAACATCACCAATGAGTCGCTTGGTTTTTCCTATTTGTTTTACAACATTTCTACCACAAATCAGAGACCCCCATTCAGGGGTAGCACCATTAATTGCTAATTCAAATTCACCCGGAGGCTGTTCGAGAAACCTCGCACACCTTCGGGCTCAAATTTCCATCTTCTATATTCTAATGAGACCATCATCTCATGTTTAATAAGTAATTTTTTGTACCACTTCCCAAAAGTTACCTCGATTTACGAGCCACATCATTGTGATGTAAGTGTCTCCTACCGCCACTCATGCAGGTTCCCGAACCATCTCCTCGGAAGGCACATAATTTCATTTCAGTATATAGATGCCTAATACGTCCATCGTTCCTTAACACAGATTTCTGTACCATCAACCAGAGGATGGATCATTTATGTTTCATGTATTTGGCATATAACTGCCTCCAAAATTGCACTCACATCACACATAGTTAAGTCCATCCACCACAACTCACACACAGCTCTCCTGACCTCTGTCTGAGCCACCTCAATTTGTGTGCATTTGTCATGATCTATCATGTGCATGTATTGGTTTGTTTAAGAGCCACCTGCTACATCCATACTGCATGGATGACCTTTGGACCACTATCCACTGTCACGACATGGGGGCACCACCAGTGCCTCCTCGATCAGTTGACCATACTAGAGTTTATTTTAAGCTCTTTTCTGACTCCTAAAAGAATGAAAATATTGTCGAGCGTAGCTGCTTCCTTTCTCGCTCATTAAAGTATAGGAAAGGGAGTCTACATCGTCTTATTTATCTCCTTTTGTGAACTATGTATACCATCAAATGAAAAGGACCACCTTGGTACATTCAATAGAAGACTGTTCCCCTCTGCATCCTTTTATGCTTTCTCGGGTAGAGGGGCTGAACTTTATGAAAAAGCTCACCATGGGTTGTTGTTAAGCTCTTTTCTAGCCTTCTCATCAAGAAAATATCACCAAGAAAACTTGGTCTCATTCATGCTTGTAAAAGTATATGAATAATCATCCAGTCAGTACAGGTTTAACCTTTTCCGGCCTGATTGGACTACCAACGGTAAAGAAGTCTCTCATCCCCTAAATGATGGGAGAGCTCTCCTATGTACACTTTTAACCTTTTTCGGGCACAGGATACTATCAACGAAAAAGATCCCCCAGTGGAGTCATCTTCATGCTTTCAGACTCTCTAAAATTGAAAGCACCATTGAGCATTTACTTTCTTCGGCTTGGTAAAAATCCATGAGATCGTACTACAATGGTGTCTCTAGAAACCACCCCACATATAATAGTTCAACATCATTCCCACTTTGGGTCACCTTTGTTCAGATTACTCTGTGATGTGTCTTCCTTGGATCCCATCAATACCAAAAGTGTCTACCTCCCCCAAGTATTTCCCATCTGTAGTTACATTCCCAGTATTCCAGCTATGATCCCTTTCCCATGAGTCAGTTTCATTTGTTTCCTGGTCCTCCTTGCCATCATACTCTGAAAAAAGAAATTTTGAGTCCACTACACTCCCTCTGCCCCTATTCAACTCTCCCCCCCCCATTTAGTGAGTCAGTCCTCATATTTCCTCCCATCTTTCAGTTATTTCCCTTGCACTTCTGGTCAAGAAAACACCATTTTGTAGGTCTCCCTCTATCGATGAAAATACACATATTCCGAAGAATAGAACCATAGGTCCCTATACCCTCATTTCATTAACCTCATTGATGATTTCCTTGGACCACTTGAAAGGAGTCCCTAGTGCCGCTTGGGATGATTGTTTCTCACATGTTCAACTCCAGCTACATCATCGCACTATTGAGATTCATACAGGGTAATGGTCCATGCATTATTTGATCGAAAACCCCTGATATCACCCGACTCTAGCACATTAATGAGTCTATTTGAGGGACCCAAACAAGTCCATCTCGCTTGTGATTTTTGGGTTGCATTGGAGACAGTGTTCAAAATCCCTAGTAGTGATTCTATATAGATTTATGATTCATGCAACATATTTGTACCATAGAGACTCTAACTCTTTGTCAGCATGTCCCTACAGCTATGTATCATTCCATATCTAGCAGACCATCATTCATGCAGATATAGCATTACATGAGAATTCCATGGGTCCCATGTAGCAGTTCTTCATATCAATATTGTATTCAACCTCTCATTGAGGCAACCATTATTGTAACAACTGTTGTACAGGATCGAATTTTGTATTATAGAGCTTAGATCACATTATTATTTTGACATCGTTATGAGCATGGGGATGCCCGCCTCATCCATATACATGTCACACGTTATTTGTATCTCACCCATTGATCGAAACCATATTAATACAAAAAAAACAAAAGCCACCATACCCCAGCCCAGGAAGCACCACCTCTCCCCAAAAAATCCTATGATTTCCGTTGGCCATACGATGAGCTCCTACCTTCACACATTAAGGGGAAATTTGTTAACCCCAAAAATCCCCCAATGAGCTCTACATGACCTACACCACCTAAATACATCCATGCACGACCCTCATTTGACCCCCACACCCTCGGAAAGGCTCAAAAATATGAAAAAGGGCTTTAAAACCACTAAAAGGATCCAAAATAGCTCTCATCGAGGCTAAAACCTCCAAAAGGGGGATAAAACCCCTCAAAGGAGCTTAAAAACCCCAAAGGAGCTAATAATTGGCTGAAAGGGGCTAAAATCCCAAAAAAGGGGCTAAATCCCTAACGAGGGGCTTAAAACCCTAAATCTCTAGGAAAAAGCTATAAATAGAGGTGTGGGGGTCACTATCAAATCACTCCTTCTCTCCCTATCGTTATGTTTCCTGTGTGAGTTCCTTGAGACCCTTTACCTCTCAAGCCATTCACACTCCCTCTCCTCCATTGATCCATAATCTAAAGCTTCCATCCCATTGAGAGGTGAGCCCAAAGCTAGGGCATGGCGACCCATTTCCACCCAGAAAAGGTATACATGTGTTTTATTTCATTTATATTGTAGTTTTCTAACATATTTTTCCTACAGGTTTGTTTCGCATGCTTTGTTCCAGGTTTCCATTGATCTCTTGCAGCTATTTCATTTTCTAATAGTTTTTGTAGAGTTTTTACAGCTTGGCCCTAATATTGTTTGCAATTTTTCCTTCTCTTCCAACCAACAGGAACCCTACCCTTCCATCCTATAGATGGAAGGGATTTGTTCTTTCGTGTAGCAAGGGAAAAATTCCCTACTACAGAACTGGCGACCATACCAGGTCGATCCCACAGGATCCCTGGATTTAATTTTTGTGTTTCAGTTTTTATTTTCCCTAGTTTAATTTTATTTCAAATCTAGTTTAGATCTATCTTTTTATGCATTTTAATTCACATTCAAGCCTCCTTAAGGCCAAACCGAGCCCATTCGGCCACAGTACAAGTTACTGTAGGCCATTCCTTGCTCGGGTTTAAAAAAAATTCATTTTCCAGACCAGGTCGCTCATTCAGGCCCAAAAGGTGCAACTTCCTCTTAGAAAGCAGATCGCTCCTGTCTGCAGTTTCTGAGTGAATCCCTCGCCTTATTTGGAGAAAATTTGGAGACCCCCTCACCACATTTCCCCTGAAAAGAGTGATCTATCTCTCAGATTCAAATTTTTAAGTTAGTTGGACTGTCAGTGCGGCTCAATCACCTCTGTCCATCAATCTTTGTTTATTTCATAAATTTGTGTAAATAACTAATAAATCAAATGGTTAATGGTTTAATGAATCTAATTACAAAGCTTGCATAAATTTACTGTAGGTTAAATTTTAGTTATTGGAAATTAACTTATTTCCTAGCCCTTCCTCCTCTACCTAGTCATCACCCCTCAGGGTATTCTAGGATAAGATGAAGGGTGAAGCTCGTATAGTAATATGCACTTCATATGTAATTTTTTGAGACCACTAAAAATGGGTGACTTGGCAGGTAGAGGGGGTGGAGACAGATGGGGGTTTCACGGCATTCGCGTCCTCCCTGTTGACTGACCTTGCACCCGGAGAGTGACCTGAGGATATACGGATGGGCTTAGTCCCATTGTATTGAGAGCCCATCACTCTTTCCTTGTTGAAGAGAAATACAAGTGTAAGGCAATCACCTAGTCAGGCTACCATAGTTCAGATTTAGGTATGGCATGTGTTTAAATTTACGTTTACAATTTACTGCTTTCATAAACAACTTATCCATGATATAAGTGCTGTAATAAACCAAACAATCTCTGTGGAATATTCATAAACCATACAAGTAGCCACCAATTATAACAGAAATACAATGGACATGCACACAAACCATACCAAATAAAAATACCAAACTCAGTTCATGACGTTGAGCTAGCATTAAAATTTATAATTTACACTAATTCAAACACTTGCAGTCTTTGAGGACATAAGTCCTTGACCTCCTTAACCGTGGGAAGTACTTGGGCTCTATTACCACCTAAGTTGTACTTAGTGGTCTTTTATCAAGTGAGCCTAGTGAACTGGACAAGGATAACTTGTTCGAACTTCAGAAGACCTTCAGTCTTGCTTCTGGGAAGCTTTGTTGTACTATATCACATGTTCATATCCCACGGGGTAATTGTAATAAATTTTCTATCATGATAGTGTCTATAAAAGACTCAGTCTCTTAGACTTTATTTGTCAATCCGATCAGCCTAGGGTGTTTTTTCCCTTGGTTATTATTGGTTGTTGAATAAATGGCTGATAATTTCTAAGTTTTTCACTCCATACCTCCAAAGTTGGGGTGGTTGGCTTGGAATTTAGGCCTATTGAGGTTATTAGAATCTATATGTCAATGTATAAAAATTCTAGGCATCATGGTCGAGTCATATGAACATGTTCGAGTCCCCCTAGGTTTTTTCAACTTTTTTATTAAAATTTAATTTTTCCAAAACTTAGGCTATTTTTTAGTAGTTTAACTGGAAAAATTGGTTTTGTAATAAAAGTGGGACAAATAATCAGTTTCAGTTATGTAGGTGCTCATTTTCAAGCTAAAAGCACCATGTAAATTCATGGACCCACTATTTCCTAGTTTTGAGTGATTTTCCATCACTTAGGTCAGAAAGCCCCCAAAAATCAATTATTGATTATTTTAATCAATAAATTGATGAATAATGGAGCAAATCCAAAATCCTAGATCAGTGGATTCTCAGCCAATTTGATTGAAATCAGTCAGATCTGAACTAGATTGACTGGATCTAACAAATCCTTGACTGAAGGAGGTGATCTGGATAGATCTAGAGTTGATCTTCAACATCCTTTATGGGGAATTGCGCCCTCTCTCTATCCTCCACACGTGTGGGCTCTCCTGGAAGCTCCGTGGATTGATGTGTCAGTCCGTGGGTTGATGTGTCAGCTCAATCAGCCCCGCAATTGACAAGTAGGCTCAGTTCAGCTTTAGATCAGCATTGATTGACTCTCCCTCAGCTGCAGTGGTCTGTCTCCTTGGGATTTGTGCCCCCCTGGGATGGATCTCCTTTTTTTGTATAAATAAAGCATAGGCTACCTCTTCCAAGCTAGTTAGAGCTGGATTGAGGAGAATAAAGAAACTTTGGAGGCTATACAATCTAGTGCAATTGTTTGTGTGGATTCCCAGTCTCATGCTGCTAATGTGGTAACTGCAATTTCTTTCCAATTTTTGTGTTGCTTTTGTTTTCTGGCTTCAAGGATTCAATTGAATCAAGTAAGGGTGTAAAATAGGCAAGTTATATTGATTTCTCTTGTTTATCCATATTATGTATGCTCAATAATTTCAGTTATATGCTTAAATAATATTATTTTTGCATGAGCTTTCATTTTTGTTGCTTTATACATCTATATCCAGATCTCACCAGGTGTTGTGCAGGCTTGTGTTATCTAGTTGCAAGTTCCTAATTGGATGAAGGTGTGGATCAAGATTGATGCCATTCCTTATCCAATAATCTCAAGACTCTATCCCTCAGCGCTCCATAAAATGTCCTCTTTTCGCCTTGGTTCCATTCAAGCAATGAGCCGACCTTCTCTCCTCTTTTTCTCCTTTCTTTAAAAAATCAATCTTTCGGTTACCTGTTTCTTCCTCTTATGATCAGATCCAGTTCTAAGAATTGAATATATATTGTTAGATCTAGTTCATAAGATTCTTGCTTCTTAGATCTGTAATTTCATAAAGAATATCATTTCATAAATATAGATCTAGGTGTCATAATTTCCTTTTTTGCTAGCAGCTAATTCATAGATCTAAATATTACTCATAAGGTAGTTTCTTTTTTCATTCTTTAAAGATTTAAATTCTGAAATAAAAGTGCATATCTCATTGGCTTCCCAAACAACAAGCCAAGATCCGAAGGAAAGCTTGCTTTCCTTGGTTCCTTTTTGCAAAACTAGATTAGCCCCTTTAAACAATTTTTTACTTAGTTTTTTTTCGGTAACTAGCGTGGTGACCCAAAACACTTTTAAAGTGTTTTTGGGAACATTTTATTTTAATTTCTCAGTGTTTTTTATCAGGTTTAACAAAAAATAGAAGGATATTCTGCGCATTTTCTGACTCTTGGGCAAACCAAATCTTCCTGGAGGCTTCCCCCACCGCTGTGATTTTAGTTTAGCTTGTTACAAGCTTGTTGTAAGCCTTTGGATCCCAGATAAGATGAACCAAAGTGAAAAATTTAGTTTTCTGATATTTTAAACAATAAAAAAAAAAATCATTTCGAGTAGGCTCTTTTGAGCCCACTCCCCATCCCCTAGGGGGGATTCGCGTCCGTTTCACCTTTTTGCATTTTTTCCTATTTTTGCTCTAGATTAGTCTTGTTATGTATGATTGTATACTTTGATAACATTTTTCATTGTGCCATATTTTAATTTCAAGAGTAATCATACTACTTACCCCATGACTTCCTGATTGACCCGCAAGGGGAAAGAGATGCGTGGTAGGACTAATTAGAAAACCAAAATTGTGTATCTTCAATTCCTCCCTCATCAATTGTTTCATTAGCTATAATAAAATTAACCCCTCCTTGATTCCCCGATTGAGATCCACTTGGATCAAAAGATGTTCCTGGAGGGTTTTCTTTTTAACAAGAACACCTGTCTTAAAATTTACTAAAAATAACGAGGACTTCAGCGTCTATGCTCTGTACTTGGCTGCGGTTCGTCTGATCAGTCGAGTTGCATCAAAATCACTTGAGTGACTAGAATAATTAGGATTCACTCTCCCCAAATTGACAAACCATCAGGCGAAAATACAACGCCTCGATCAAACCATTACGATGGCAAAATACCCAAAGGAAGCGGGAACTCCTGAAACGTGACCTCGGGGCATTGATCTCTGTTACACCTTCGGGTGCATTATCAATAATAGCCTCAGAGACTCCATTCAGCCCACATATTCCTTGCAGGTAGCCGTGACGGTTTAGTTTTGGACATACTTCAAGTACCCCCTTTGTATATCTGTAGTCCCCTCGCCTAAGTTAAATTACTCATCTTCACATTAATTTAAAATTAACCAAGATACAATTGTACAACATTTATTTCAGCACTCGCAAGCATTCTTAAATATTTTCAACTCCATTTTTGGCACTGGTCAACTATTTATTTCTTTTAATCTACATGCGATTGTGTGTCATTTTGTGGTTACTTGTGATTATCTTATATGGTTATTTGTTGTTTACAATTGTTAAGTCAAAACTCCTAAAAAACATACTCTTTAATACCAGCATCATACTAAATAATTTTTCCTTAGTAACTTAATAGGGTCTACCCCCCTTGGCTTCGTTAGGAATTGAGCCTAAATGGAGGAGTCAAGAACAAGGTGACAGCCTTGACTCAAGACTTTCCCCCAAGGACACACCGAGTGGCTTGAAGATTTCTGCCACATGACCCAGGTGTGTGAAAGGCAGCAACACTTTTTGGCGGCATTGCCGAGGATAAATCTTTTTATTCCCGAGTACCACTTTTGTTTTCTTCCTTTTTGTTTTTGCTTTGTTTGATGAATTCTTAGAGTAGATCTTTAATTTTCATCTGGAGACTCTACTGACTTTTTTCTAGTTTTTATTCTTACAAAGAAAAGCAAAAAATAATTTTAGTGAAAAGATTTATAAATGCTTATTTTTCTTTTTCACATGGTGACTCCATTAAAGGGATAAAATCCTGTTATCTCATAAACTTGTGAAGTTTTGTTGTGTGTAAATGAGCCCATGTGACATGTTAAAAGCTTTAAAGCTCATCACTTGACAGCCCCACCTTTTCAGTACAAGGTTTAATGGTTATATCAAATGCATACTATTAATTTTTGATATGGATGAATTAAAGGAGAAATATGGTGCCCAGATAACCGGAATTTTTCAACCTATCGATTTCTCAAACATCCCGGGTTTTCTTAACTGTTGTGATTGTTTGGGGGATGCATATAAATGGATTCTAGTATTCCATGGAAATTATGGTGATTCGATCATCTGGCATGTCAAATATTTCCTTCAGTTGATTGCTGACTCCAATGTTCTTCATGAAGACAATATGATCGAAATGTTTGCTAGTACTTTTTGGGGTGAGGCCTATTGTTGGTTCTATCATGGCCTTCCTAATAAATGTATAACTTCTTTTCCAAGCTTCCTTTGGATGTTTTTAGAGCATTGGCATGATGGTAGGGGTATTATGAAGGGTTTGAAAAAGTTCATTGAAAAGATCTATACCTTCTACCTAACTAGGATCAAGTATAACATGGAAACATATGATGGACCTTTTGCCATGATACAAAGTATTGAAGACTTGGAATCACTTCTTGAACATTTAAGTGAAGAGGATATCCACAATACTCCCATAAAAGTGTTTCCTCATAGTTATTCAAGAAAGGAAGTAATTAAGCGCCTTATTAAAGAATATGAGGTATCTCCCAATACACAGCAAGATTCTGAGGAAGCGAAAATCCAGGATGATCCTATTGAAGAGCTTCAAGATGAGCCCATGATGGAACACATTATTGAAGAATCCCCTCATGTCACCATAGCTGAAAACATTGGAGATTTGAGGTATTCTCAAGTGTGTTGAAATGTTGATATTTTTCTAGAAATCCCTCTAGAAATTCCCAGTGAGCAACACATCCCAAGTGATCCCATTGAATATGTCCAAAACGTTTCCTTGATTGAATATAATATTGAAGATCCTCATCATGATATCATAACAGAATCCTATAAAGAAACTTATGATAAGATCAGTATGGTGTGTGGTGACACTAGACCTTGTTCTCCTCATGTTGATGAATGTTTGGAAATTTTATTGCCTTGTAATGTTTTTTCTGAAGAAGATTGTTATGAATACAAGGAGGACATGGATAGGCAGGAGCATGATGCCATGGATGAAGAGTCCCCCTCATATGACATGGATGGGAGTGATGACTATTGGAATTTCATAGATAATCCAACTTGTGAAAATCTTATGGAGAATCCCATCCATGATATGTCCAACAAAGGGAGTGTTTATTCAAAAATTTGTGGAAGTCCAATCTACAATACGTCCATAGAGGGGAGCACGGATCTGGATGCCTAGGAAAACCTTAGTATGGAAGAGGAGCATTCAGAATATTCATGTGATAATTCATAGTCATATAATGCAGATCTGCACAAGGGTATCAGTAATGAAGACGTTGAGAAGCAATGTTGTGAAAAGTCAGATGTAATGCAGTCAGTGGAATATCAGTCTCAACCATATTTTTCACATATAGAGGTTCCTTATGATTTGGAGCTACTTGGGGCTTGTGCAATGAGTTATCATTTGATAAGCCCCGCTAATCAGTACGATGATGTAGTTAGTCTACCTCATCGTTCTGATTGGTATATCAGTCCTATCCAGTCATGGATAGAAGTAGCCTGTGCAAGAACTTACCATTTTGGGAGGAAGTTTGACGACATTGTTCATTCTTATGATCTCCCATCCATCCCGCCCATTTCGGGTCATCACGCAGGTTTGCATTTTCTGAATAAAGTATCCTTACTTTGGCTGGTAACCAAATAAAATGAATTTTTTTTTTTGTGTTAATAAAATGCTTAGGTGGTTACATTGGATTCCTTGAAAGAGAGCATTTAATTTTTGCATTTTTATTTTATACTTAGCTATAATAAGAATTTGCTTCTTTTAGTTAGTTACATTTATTTTGTTTAAATAAATCACCTTAATGGTTCATTTGTTTTTTTATAAAACCTGTGCATTTGAGGTTTTTCTTCTCATGTTGAGGATTTTTTACAGGCTATATAAACTAGATATTCTGGTGTTCTCGTATGCTCTCCTTGCCTTAAAGACAAGATCGAGCACACGTCCCACAGTTGGAGCCAGAATGTTACCACCTAAGTTGTACTTAGTGGTTTTTTATCAAGTGAGCCTGGTGAACAAGACAAGGATAACTTGTTCAGACTTCAGAAGACCTTCAGTTTTGCTTCTGGGAAGCTTTGTTGTACTATATCACATGTTCATACCTCATGGGGGAATTTTAATAAATATTCTAGAATGATAGATTCTATAAAAGACTCAGTCTATTATACTTTATTTATCAATCCGATCATCATAGGGTGTTTTTCCCTTGGTTATTATTGGTTGTTGAATAAACGACTAATAATTTATGAGTTATTGACTCCATACCTCCAAAGTTGGGGTGGTCGGCTTAGAATTTAGGCCTATTGAGGTTATTAGAGTCTATGTGTCAATGTATAAACATGCTAGGCATCATGGTCAAATCATATGAACATGTCTAAGTCCCCCTAGGTTTTTTCAACTTTTTTAATTTTTTAATTTTTTTAATGTTTTTTATTAAAATTTAATTTTCCCAAAACTTAGGCTATTTTTTAATAGTTTAATTGGAAAATTTGGTTTTGTAATAAAAGTGGGCCAAATAATTAGTTTCAGTCATGTAGGTGCTCATTTTCAAGCTAAAAGCACCATGTAAACCCATGGACCCACTATTTCCTAGTTTTGAGTGATTTTCCATCACTCAGGTCAGAAAGCCCCAAAAAATCAATTATTGATTATTTTAATCAATAAATTGATGAATAATGGAGCAAATCCAAAATCCTAGATCATTGGATTCTCAACCCATTTGATTGAAATCAGTTAGATCTAAACCAGATTGACTGGATCTGACTAATCCTTAACTGAAGGAGGTGATCTGGATAGATCCAAAGTTGATCTTCAACATCCCTTATGGGGAATTCTTCCCTCTCTCTCTCATCTACATGCGTGGGATCTCCTAGAAGTTCTGTGGATTGATGTGTCATTCTGTGGGTTGATGTCTCATCTCAATTAGCCCCACGATTGACAAGTAGTCTCTGTTCGGCTTCAAATCAGCATTGATTGACTCTCCCTCAGCTGCAGTGGTCTATCTCCTTGCGATTTGTGCCCCCCCCCTGGGCTGGATCTCCTATTTTTTGTATAAATAAAGCACAGGATGCCTCTTCCAAGCTAGTTAGAGCTAGATTGAGGAGTTGTTGCCATTGTAGTATTGAAAAGAAGCTTTGGAGGCTATACCATGTAGTGCATGTGTTTGTGTGGATTCCCAACATCATGCTGCTAATGTGCTAACTACAATTTCTTTCCAATTTCTATGTTGCTTTTGTTTGATGGATTCAAGGATTCGATTGAATCAAGTAAGGGAGTAAACTAGGTAAGTTATATTTCTTTCTCTTGTTTATCCATATTATGTATGCTTAAGAATTTCAATTATATGCTTAAATAAGATTATTTTTGCATGAGCTTTCATTTTTGTTGCTTTATACATCTATATCTAGATCTCATGAGGTGTTGTGCAGGCTTGTGTTATCTAGTTGTCAGTTCCTGATTGGACGAAGGTGTGGATTAATATTGACACCATTCCTTATCCAATAAGCTCAAGACTCTATCCCTCAGCACTCCACAAAAGAGCCTCTTTTCAGCTTGGTTCCATTCAAGCAATGAGCCAACCTTCTCTCCTCTTTTTCTCCTTTCTTTAAAAAATCAATCTTCTAGTTACCTGTTTCTTCCTCTTATGATCAGATCCAGTTCTAAGAATTGAATATATATTGTTAGATCCATTTCATAAGAGTCTTGCTGCTTAGATATGTAATTTCATAAAGAATATCATTTCATAAAGATAGATCTAGGTGTGGGAATTTCCTTTTTTGCAAGCAGCTAAATCATAGATCTAAAGCTTGCTCATACGGTAGTTTATTTTTTCGTTCTTTAAAGATTTAAATTCTGCAAGAGAAGTTCATATCTCATTGGCTTCCCAACCAGCAAGCCAATATCACAAGGAAATCTTGCTTTCCTTGGTTGCTTTTTGCAAAACTAGATTAGCCCCTTTAAACAAGATTTTACTTAGTTTTTTTTTCGGTAACTAGCGTGGTGACCCAAAACACTTTTAAAGTGTTTTTGAGCACATATGATTTTAATTGATTTCTGTTTTATATCAGGTTTAACAAAAAATAAAAGGATATCCTTCCCATTTTCCAACTGTTGGGCAAACCAAAGCTTCCCGGAGGCTTCCCCCACTGCTGTGATTTTAGTTTAGGTTGTTACAAGCTTGTTGTAAGCCTTTGGATCACAGATAACAAGGACCAAAGTGCATAATTTAGTTTTCTGATATTGTAACCAATAATAATAAAAATAATCATTTCAAGTGGGCTCTTCCAATCCCACTCCCCATCCCCCAGGGGGGATCCACATCCATTTCACCTTTTTGCATTTTTTCCCATTTTTTCTCTAGATTATTCTTGTTATGTAGGATTGTATACTTTGATAACATTTTTCATTATTCCATATTTTAATTTCAAGAGTAATCATACTACTTACCGCATGACTTCCTGATTGACCCGTAAGAGGAAAGAGATGCGTGGTAGGACTAATTAGAAAACCAACATTGTGTATCTTCGATTCCTTTTTCGTCAATTGTTTCGTTAGCTATAATAAAATTAAACTCTCTTTAATTCCCTGATTCAGATCCACTTGGATCAAAAGAGGTTCCTGGAGGGTTTTCTTTTTAACAAGAATGCCAATCTTGAAATTGACTAAAAATAACGAAGACTCGAGTGTGTATGCTCTATACTTGGCTGCAATTCGTTCAATCAGTTGAGATGCATCAAAATCAATTCAGTGACTATAATAATTAGGATTCACTCTCCCCAAATTGACAAACCATTAGGAGAAAATCCAACACCTCGATTAAACCATTACGGTGGAAAAATACCCAAAGGAAGCAGGAACTCCTGAAAAGTGACCTTTGGGAGCCAATCTCTGTTACACCTTCAAGTGCATTATGAACAAAAACCTCATAGACTCCATTCAGCCCACATTTTCCTTGCGGGTAGCCGTGACGGTTTAGTTTTGGACATACTTCAAGTACCTCCTGGGTATATCTGGAGTCCCCTCGCCTAAGTTAAATTACTCATCTTCACATTAATTTAAAATTAACCAAGATACAATTGCACAACATTTATTTCAGTACTTGCAAGCACTCTTAAATATTTTTGACTCCATTTTTGGCACTGGTCAGCTTTTTATTTCTTTTAATATATATGCGATTGTGTGTCATTTCATGCTTACTTGTGATTATCTTATCTGGTTATTTGTTGTTTAGAATTGTTAAGTCAAAACTCCTAAAAACATACTCTTTAATACCATCATCATACTAAATAATTTTGCCTTAATAAATTAATAGGGTCTAAGCCCCTTGGCTTTGTTAGGAGTTGAGCCTAAACGGAGGAGTCAAGAACAAGGTGACAACCTTGACTCGAGACTTTCCCCCAAGGATACACTGAGTGGCTTAAATATTTCTACCACTTGACCCAGGTGTGTGAAAGGAGGAAACACTTTTTGGCGCCATTGCCAAGGATAAATCTTTTTATTCCCGATTATGAATTTTATTTTCTTCCTTTTTGTTTTTTCTTTGTTTGATGAATGCTTAGAGTAGATCTTTAATTTTCATCTCGTGAATCCGCTGACTTTCTTCCAATTTTTTTTTTACAAAGAAAAGAAAAAAATATTTTTTGTGAAAGGATTTATAAATACTTATTTTTCTTTTTCACATGGCGACTCCATTGAAGGGATAAAAACTTGTTATCTCATAAACTTGTGAAGTTTTGTTGTGTGTAGATGAGCCCATGTGACATGTTAAAAGCTTTAAATCTCATCACTTGACAGCCCCACCTTTTCAGTACAAGGTTTAATGGTTATATCAAATGCATACTATTAATTTTTGATATGGATGAATTAAAGGAGAAATATGGTTCCCAGATAATCGGAATTTTTCAGCCTATTGATTTTTCAAACATCCCAGGTTTTCCTAACTGTTGTGATGGTTTGGCGGATGCATATAAATGGCTTCCAGTATTCCATGGAAATTATGGTGATTCAGCCATCTGGCATGTCAAATATTTCCTTCAGTTGATTGTTGACTCCAATGATCTTCATGAAGATAATATGATGGAAATGTTTGCTAGTACTTTTTGGGGTGAGGCCTATTATTGGTTCTATAAGGGCCTTCCTAATAAATGTATAAATTATTTTCCAAGCTTCCTTTGGATGTTTTTAGAGCGGTGGCATGATGGTAGGGGTATTATGAAGGGTTTGAAAAAGTTCCTTGAAAATATCTATATCTTCTACCTATCTGGGATCGAGTATCACATGGAAACATATGATGGACCTTTTTCCATGATACAAAGAATTGAAGACTTGGAATCACTTCTTGAACATTTAAGTGAAGAGGAGATCCATGATACTCCCATCAAAGAGTTTCCTCATAGTTATTCAAGAAAGAAAGTAATTAAGCGGCTTATTAAAGAATATGAGGTATCTCCCAATACACAGCAAGATTCTAAGGAATGGAAAAGTTGGGATGATCCTATTGAAGAGCTTCATGACGAGCCCATGATGGAAGACATTGTTGAAGACTCTCCTCATGTCACCATAGATGAAAACATTGAATATTTGAGTTATTCTCAAGTGTGTTGCAATGCTGATGTTTTTCTAGAAATCCCTCTAGAGAAACCCAATGAGCAACACATCCCAAGTGATCCCATTTAATATTTCCAAAACGTTTCCTTCATTGAATATAATATTGAAGATCCTCTTTATGATATCATAACAGAAGCCTATAAAGAAACTTATGATAAGATCAGTATGGTGTGTGGTGACACTAGACCTTATTCTCTTCATGTTGATGAAGGTTTGGAAAGTTTATTGCCTTGTAAGTTTTTTTCTGAAGAAGATTATTATGAATACATAGAGTACATGGATAGGCAGGAGCATGATGCCATGGATGAAGAGTCCCCCACATATGACATGGATGGGGGTGATGACTATTGGAATTTCATAGATAATCCAACTTGTGAAAATATTATGGAGAATCCCTCCCATGATATGTCCAACAAGGGGAGTGTCTATTCAAAAATTTGTGGAAGTCCAATCTACAATACGTCCATAGAGGGGAGCACGGATCTGGATGCCTAGGAAAACCTTAGTATGGAAGAGGAATATTCAGAATTTTCACGTGATCATTTAGAGTCATATCATGCAGAGCCGCACAAGGGTATCAGTAATGAAGATGTTGAGAAGCAGTTTTGTGAAAATTCAGATGTAATGCATTCAGTGGAATATCAGTCTCAACCATCTTTTTCACGTATAGAGTTTCCTTACGATTTGGAGCTACTTGGGGCTTGTGCAACGAGATATCATTTGATAAGCCCCGATGATCAATATGATGATGTAGTCAGTCTGCCTCATCATTCTGATTGGTGTATCAGTCCTATCCAGTCATGGATAGAAGCAGCCTGCGCAAGCACTTACTAGTTTTGAAGGAAGTTTGAAGACATTATTCATTCTTATGATCTACCATCCATCCCGCCAATTCTGGGTCATCACGCAGGTTTGCATTTTCTAAATAAAGTATCCTTACTTTGGCTGGTAACCAAAGACAAGGAATTTTTTTTTACGTTAATAAAATGCTTAGGTGGTTACGTTGGATTTCTGATTACACTTAACCCTTTTTATATCATGCTTAGAGTAGGAAAATAAGCTCCTTGAAAGAGAGCATTTACTTTCTGCATTTCTATTTTATACTTAGCTATAATAAAAATTTGCTTCTTTTAGTTAGTTACATTTATTTTGTTTAAATAAATCAGCTTAATGGTTCATTTGGATTTTTATAAAACTTGTGCTACTGAGGTTTTTCTTGTCAAGTTGAGAAGTTTTTACAGGGTATATAAACCAAAAATTCTTGTGTTCTCGTATCCTCTCCTTGTGTTAAAGACCAGATCGAGCACATGTCCCAAAGTTGGAGCCAGAATGTTACCACCTAAGTTGTACTTAGTGGTTTTTTATCAAGTGAGCCTATTGAACTCGACAAGGATAACTTGTTCGGACTTCAGAAGACCTTCAGTCTTGCTTCTAGGAAGCTTTGTTGTACTATATCACATGTTGATACCCCATGGGGGAATTGTAATAAATGTTCTAGCATGATAGTGTCTGTAAAAGGCTCGGTCTCTTAGACTTTATTTGTCAATCTGATTAGCCCAAGGTGTTTTTTCCCTTGGTTATTATTGGTTGTTGAATAAACAACTATTAATTTCTGAGTTTTTCACTCCATACCTCCAAAGTTGGGGTGGTTGACTTTGAATTTAGGCCCATTGAGGTTATTAGAGTCTATGTGTTAATGTATAAACATGCGAGGCATCATGGTCGAGTCATATGAACATGTCTAACTCCCCCTAGGTTTTTTCAACTTTTTTAATTTTTTAATTTTTTCAGTGTTTTTTATTAAAATTTAATTTTTCCAAAACTTAGGCTATTTTTTAATAGTTTAATTGGAAAAATAGATTTTGTAATAAAAGTGGGCCAAATAATCGATTCCAGTCATGTAGGTGCTCATTTTCAAGCTAAAAGCACCATGTAAAGACATGGACCCACTATTTCCTAGTTTTGAGTGATTTTCCATCACTTAGGTTAGAAAGCCCCAAAAAATCAATTATTGATTATTTTAATTAATAAATTGATGAATAATGGACCAAATCCAAAATCCTAAATCAGTGGATTCTCAGCAGATTTGATTGAAATCAGTCAGATCTGAAACATATTGACTGCATCTGACAAATCCTTGACTGAAGGAGGTGATCTTGATAGATCCAAAGTTGATCTTTAGCATCCTTTATGGGGAATTGTGCCCTCTCTCTCTTTCCTCCACATGTGTGGGATCTCATGGAAGCTCTGTGGATTGATGTGTCAGTCTGTGGGTTTATGTGTCAACTCAATCAGCCCCCTGATTAACAAGTAGGCTCAGTTTATCTTCATATCAACATTGATTGACTCTCCGTCTGCTGCACTGGTCTATCTCGTTGGGATTTGTGCCCCCCGTGGGCTGGATCTTTTGTTTTTTCTATAAATAAAGCATAGGTTGCCTCTTCCAAGCTAGCTGGAGCTAGATTGAGGAGTTGTTTCCATTGTAGTACTGCTATATTTTGTGAATAAAGAAGCTTTGGAGGCTATACCGTGTAGTGCATGTGTTTGTGTGGATTCCTAGCGTCATGTTGCTAATGTGGTAACTGCAATTTCTTTCCAATTTCTGTGCTGCTTTTGTTTTCTGGATTCAAGGATTCAGTTGAATCGAGTAAGGGTGTAAAATAGGCAAGTTAGATTACTTTCTCTTGTTTATCCATATTATGTATGCTCAAGAATTTCAGTTATATGCTTAAATAAGATTATTTTTTCATGAGCTTTCATTTTTGTTGCTTTATACATCTATATCTAGATCTCACAAGGTGTTGTGCAGGCTTGTGTTATCTAGTTACAGGTTCCTGATTGAACGAAGGTGTGGATCAAGATTGACACCATTCCTTATCCAATAATCTCAAGACTCTGTCCCTCAGTGTTCCACAAAAGGGTTTCTTTTCAGCTTGGTTCGATTCAAGCAACGAGCCGACCTTCTCTCCTCCTTTTCTCCTTTCTTTAAAAAATCAATCTTCCAGTTACCTGTTTCTTCCTCTTATGATCAGATCTAGTTCTAAGAATTGAATATATATTGTTATTTCTAGTTCATAAGAGTCTTGCTTCTTAGATATGTAATTTCATAAAGAATATCATTTCATAAAGATAGATCTAGGTGTAGGAATTTCCTTTTTTGCAAGCAACTAAATCATAGATCTAAAGCTTGCTCATAAGGTAGTTTCTTTTTTCATTCTTTAAAGATTTAAATTCTGCAAGAAAAATGCATATCTCATTGGCTTCCCAAACAACAAGACAAGATCCCAAGGAAATCTTGCTTTCCTTGGTTCCTTTTTGCAAAACTAGATTAGCCCCTTTAAATAATTTTTTACTTAGTTTTTTTTCGGTAACTAGCGTGGTGACCCAAAACACTTTTAAAGTGTTTTTGGGAACATTTGATTTTAATTGATCACTATTTTTTATCAGGTTTAACAAAAAAGAGAAGGATATTCTACCCATTTTCCGACTCTTGGGCGAACCAGAGCTTCCCGGAGGCTTCCCCCACCGCAGTGATTTTAGTATAGCTTGTTACAAGCTTGTTGTAAGGATTTGGATCCCAGATAACAAGGACCAAAGTGAATAATTTAGTTTTCTGATATTGTAACCAATAATAATAAAAATAATCATTTCGAGTAGGCTCTTTTGAGCCCACTCCCCATCCCCAGGGGGGATCCTCGTCTGTTTCACCTTTTTGCATTTTTTCTTGTTTTTGCTCTAGATTAGTCTTGTTATGCAGGATTGTATACTTTGATAAAAAATTTCATTATTCCATATTTTAATTTCAAGAGTAATCATACTACTTACCCCATGACTTCCCGATTGACCCGCAAGGGGGAAGAGATGCGTGGTAGGACTAATTAGAAAACTGACATTGTGTATCTTCGATTCCTTTTTCATCAATTGTTTCATTAGATATAATAAAATTAACCCCTCGTTGATTCCCCGATTGAGTTCCACTTGGATTGAAAGAGGTTCCTGGAGGGTTCTCTTTTTAACAAGAACACTTATCTTAAAATTGACAAAAAATAATGAAGAATCCAGTGTGTATCTCTGTACTTGGATGTGGTTCATCCGATCAGTCAAGCTGCATCAAAAGCACTTGAGTGACTAGAATAATTAGGATTCACTTTCCCCAAATTAAAAAACCATCAGGCGAAAATCCAATGCCTCGATGAAACCATTACGGTGGCAAAATACCCAAAGGAAGTGGGAACTCTTGAAAAGTGACCTCAGGGTGTTGATCTTTGTTACACCTTTGGGTGCATTATGAACAATAGCCTCAGAGACTCCATTAAACCCACATATTCCTTGTGGGTAGCCGTGAGAGTTTAGTTTTGGACATACTTCAAGTACACCATGGATATATCTGGAGTCTGCCCGCCAAAGTTAAATCACTCATCTTCACATTAATTTAAAATTAACCAAGATACAATTGCACAACATTTATTTCAGCACATGCAAGCACTCTTAAATATTTTCGACTCCATTTTTGGCACTGGTCAACTGTTTATTTATTTTAATCTATATGCGATTGTGTGTCATTTCATGCTTACTTGTGATTATCTTATCTGGTTATTTGTTGTTTACAATTGTTAAGTCAAAACTCCTAAAAAACATACTCTTTAATACCATCATCATACTAAATAATTTTTCCTTAGTAACTTAATAGGGTCTACCCCCCTTCGCTTCATTAGGAGTTGAGCCTAAACAGAGGAGTCAAGAACAAGGTGACATCCTTGACTCGAGACTTGCCCCTAGGGACACACTGAGTGGCTTGAATATTTATGCCACGTGACCTAGGTGTGTGAAAGGCGGAAACACTTTTTGGCACCGTTGTGAGGGATAAATATTTTTATTCCCGAGTACGAATTTCTTTTTCTTTGTTTGATGAATGCTTAGATTATATCTTTAATTTTCATTTGGCAACTCCACTAAATTTTTTTCCATTTTTTATTTTTACAAAGAAAAGCAAAATATAATTTTTGTGAAAAGATTTATAAATGCTTATTTTTCTTTTTCACATGGTGACTCCATTGAAGGGGTAAAACCCTGTTATCTCATAAACTTGTGAAGTTTTGTTGTGTGTAGATGAGCCCATGCAACATGTTAAAACTTTAAATCGCATCACTTGACAGCCCCACCTTTTCAGTACAAGGTTTAATGGTTATATCAAATGCATACTATTAATTTTTGATATGGATGAATTAAAGGAGAAATATGGTGCCCATATAGCTAGAATTTTCCATCCTATCGATTTCTCAAACATCCCAAGTTTTCATAACTGTTGTGATGGTTTGGGGGATGCATATAAATGGCTTCCAATATTCCATGGAAATTATGGCGATTCAGCCATCTGGCATGTCAAATCTTTCCTTCAGTTGATTGGTGACTCCAATGTTCTCCATGAAGACAATATGATGGAAATGTTTGCTTGTACTTTTTGGGGTGAGGTCTGTTGTTGGTTCTGTCAGGGCCTTCCTAATAAATGTATAACTTCTTTTCCAAGCTTCCTTTGGATGTTTTTAGAGCAGTGGCATGATGGTAGGGGTATTATGAAGGGTTTGAAAAAGTTCATTGAAAATATCTGTACCTTCTACCTATTTGGGATCGAGTATCACATGGAAACATATGATGGACCTTTGGCCATGATACAAAGTATTGAAGACTTGGAATCACTTCTTGAACATTTAAGTGAAGAGGAGATCCATGATACTCCCATTAAAGAGTTTCCTCATACTTATTCAAGAAAGGAAGTAATTAAGCGGCTTATTAAATAATATGAGGTATCTCCCAATACACAACATGATTCTGAGGAAGGGAAAATCCAGGATGATCCTATTGAAGAGCTTCAGGAGGAGCCCATGATGGAACACATTGTTGAAGACTCTCCTCATGTTACCATAGCTGAAAACATTGAAGATTTGAGGTATTCTCAAGTGTGGTTCAATGCTGATATTTTTCTAGAAATCCTTCTAGAGAAACCTAGTGAGCAACACATCCCAAGTGATTCCATTGAATATGTCCAAAACATTTCATTGATTGAAGATAATATTGAAGATCCTCTCCATGATATCATAACAGAAGCCTATAAATAAAATTATGATAAGATCAGTATGGTGTGTGGTGACACTAGACCTTGTTCTCCTCATGTTAATGAAGGTTTGGAAAGTTTATTGCCTTGTAATATTTTTTCTGAAGAAGATTGTTATGAATACAAGGAGGACATGGCTAGGCAGTAGCATGATGCCATGGATGAAGATTCCCCCCCATATGACATGGATGGGAGTGATGACTATTGGAATTTCATAGATAATCCAACTTGTGAAAATCTTATGGAGAATCCTGTCCATGATATGTCGAACAAGGGGAGTGTCTATTCAAATTTTTTTGGAAGTCCAATCTACAATACGTCCATAGAGGGGAGCACGGATCTACATTCCTAGGAAAACCTTACTATGGAAGAGGAGCATTCAAAATTTTCACATGATCATTTAGATTCATATCATGTAGAGCCACACAAGGGTATCAGTAACGAAGACATTGAGAAGCAGTGTTGTGAAATGTTAGATGCAATGCAGACAGTGGAATATCAGTCTCATCCATCTTTTTCACATATAGAAGTTCCTTATGATTTGGAGCTACTTGGGGCTTGTGCAATGAGTTATCATTTGATAAGCCCCGGTGATCAGTATGATGATGTAGTCAATCTACCTCATCGTTCTGATTGGTATATCAGTCCTATCTAGTCAAGGATAGAAGCAGCCTGTGTAAGAAATTACCAGTTTGGGAGGAAGTTTGACGACATTATTCATTCTTATGATCTCCCATCCATCCTGTCCATTTCGGGTCATCACGCAGGTTTGCATTTTCTGAATAAAGTATCCTTACTTTGGTTGGTAACCAAAGACAAGGAATTTCTTTTTTATGTTAATAAAATGCTTAGGTGGTTACATTGGATTTCTGATTACACTTAACCCTTTGTATATCATGCTTAGAGTAGGAAAATAAGCTCCTTAAAAGAGAGAATTTACTTTCTGCATTTCTATTTTATACTTAGCTATAATATAACTTTGTTTCTTTTAGTTAGTTACATTTATTTTGTTTAAATAGATCAGCTTAATGGTTCATTTGGTTTTTTATAAAACTTGTGCTATTGACATTTTTCTTGTCAAGTTGAGATGTTTTAACAGGGTATATAAACCAGAGATTTTGTTGTTCTCATATCCTCTCCTTGGCTTAAAGAACAAATCGAGCACACGTCCCACAGTTGGAGCCAGAATGTTACCACCTAAGTTGTACTTAGTGGTTTTTTATGAAGTGAGCCTGGTGAACTAGACAAGCATAACTTGTTCAGACTTTAGAAGACCTTCAGTCTTGATTTTGGGAAGCTTTGTTGTACTATATCACATGTTCATACCCCATGGCAGAATTGTAATAAATGTTCTAGCATGATAGTGTTTGTAAAAGACTCAATCTATTAGACTTTGTTTGTCAATCTGATCAGCCCATGGTGTTTTTTCCCTTGGTTATTATTGGTTGTTGAATAAACGACTAATAATTTCAGAGTTTTTCACTCCATACCTCCAAAGTTGGGGTGGTCGTCTTGGCATTTTGGCCTATTGAGGTTATTAGAGTCTATGTGTCAATGTATAAACATGTTGGGCATCATGGTTGAGTCATATGAACATGTCTAAGTCCCCCTAGGTTTTTTCAACTTTTTTAATATTTTAATATTTTCGGTGTTTTTTATTAAAATTTATTTTTTTCAAAACATAGGCTATTTTTTAATAGTTTAATTGGAAAAATTGGTTTTGTAAAAAAGGTGGGCCAAATAATCAGTTTAAGTCATGTAGGTTCTCATTTTCAAGCTAAAGGCACCATGTAAACCCATGGACCCACTATTTCATAGTTTGGAGTGATTTTGCATCACTCAGGTCAGAAAGCCCCAAAAAATCAATTATTGATTATTTTAGTTAATAAATTGATGAATAATGGAGAAAATCCAAAATCCTAGATCAGTGGATTCTCAGTTGATTTGATTGAAATCAGTCATATTTGAACTAGATTGACTGGATCTGACAAATCCTTGACTAAAGGAGGTGATCTAGACAGATCCAGAGTTGATATTCAACATCCTTTATGGGGAATTGCATCCTCTCTCTCTCCTCCACACGTGTGGGCTCTCCTGGAATCTCTATGGATTGATGTGTCAGTCTGTGGGTTGATGTGTCAGCTCAATCAGCCCCCCGATTGACAAGTATGCTCATTTCAGCTTCAGATCAGCATTGATTCACTCTCCCTTAGTTGTAGTGGTCTGTCTCCGTTGTATTTGTGCCCCCGCTGGGCTGGATCTCCTCTTTTTTGTATAAATAAAGCACAGGCTGCCTCTTTGAAGCTATTTAGAGCTAGATTGAGGAGCTGTTGCCATTGTAGTACTGCTATATTTTGTGAATAAAGAAGCTCTAGAGGATATACCATGTAGTGCATGTGTTTGTGTAGATTCCCAATGTCATTCTACTAATGTGGTAACTGCAATTTCTTTCCAATTTCTATGCTGCTTTTGTTTTATGGCTTCAAGGATTCGGTTGAATCAAGTATGGGTGTAAACAAGGCAAGTTATATTTATTTCTCTTGTTTATCTTTATTATGTATGCTCAATAATTTCAGTTATATGTTTAAATAAGATTATTTTTGCATGAGCTTTCATTTTTGTTGCTTTATACATCTATATCCAGATCTCACGAGGTGTTGTGCAGGCTTGTGTTATCTAGTTGCAGGTTACCGATTGGATGAAGGTGTGGATCAAGATTGATTCCATTCCTTATCCAATAATATCAAGACTCTGTCGCTTAGTGCTCCACAAAAAGGCCTCTTTTCAGCTTGGTTCCATTCAAGCAACGAGCCGACCTTCTCTCCTATTTTTCTCCTTTCTTTAAAAAATCAATCTTTCGGTTACCTGTTTCTTCCTCTTGTGATCAGATCCAGTTCTAAGAATTGAATATTTATTGTTAGATCTAGTTCATAAGAGTCTTGCTACTTAGATCTATAATTTCATAAAGATAGATCTAGGTGTAGTAATTTTGTTTTTTGCAAGCAACTAAATCATAGATCTAAATCTTGCTCATAAGGTACTTTCTTTTTTCGTTCTTTAAATATTTAAATTCTGCAATAAAATTGCATATCTCATATTTAGACCACATATTCCTTGTGGGTAGCCGTAATGTTTTAGTTTTGGACACACTTCAAGTACCCCCTGGGTATATTTGGAGTCCCCTCGCCTAAGTTAAATTACTCATCTTCACATTAATTTAAATTTAACCAAGATACAATTGCACAACATTTATTTCAGCACTTGCAACAACTCTTAAATATTTTTGACTCCATTTTTGGCACTGGTCAACTGTTTATTTCTTTTAATCTATATGCGATTGTGTGTCATTTCATGCTTACTTGTGATTATCTTATCTGGTTATTTGTTGTTTACAATTGTTAAGTCAAAACTCCTAAAAAACATACTCTTTAACACCATCATCATACTAAATAATTTTTCCTTAGTAATTTAATAGGGTCTACCCCCCTTGGCTTCATTAGGAGTTGAGCCTAAACGGAAGAGTCAAGAACAAGGTGACATCCTTGACTTGAGACATTCCCCCAAGGACACACCAAGTGGCTTGAAGATTTATGCCATGTGACCCAGGTGTGTGAAAGGCAGGAACAGGATCAGCCAAGAAACTCATTGTGAGGAGTACCATGGGAACCCCAAAGTAGCTGGCCACTCAAAGGAATTGCAAATCAAAACGGGTGAAGACCCCCACTGATTGACTAGAATTCCCATGAGGAAAGATCCAAGCATTGTCTCCTAGCAGTCTTGGTGGCTGAGTGACCACTTGGAAGCGAATAGGAAGCCATTAAAACCAGGGTCCAAAACGTCACTACCGTATTTCACCACCTCACATACCTACTAGACACAATTGATCCCCCACGCTCTTCCTCATGCTTGATAGGTGATCCACCATAGATTTGGTCCTTGAGCCAACACTGTCAAGACCATTTTTGACGACCCTCTACACCATCAGAAGGCCACACAGCCTCTAATTTAGACTCAGAACCATATCAATCTGAGCTATATCTACATACTGCACCATCTATCCCTATGGCTGGTGCAAACCCGGATCCATTTTTCGGCTTGGTGATTAATAGTGGACCCATGTCCATACCCCACACCACCACCAACACCCATGCTGGAGGTCCCAGGACCATCATGCAGACTATCATAAGTCAACTCCCTCCAACCATACTTACCAATCAAACTGCCCCACCTGTCACACATGGGGGCAGTGGCCCTTCCACTCACATGGTTCTGTTTACCACACCTGGGGGTAGTGGCCTATCCACAACTATGCCACAAGTACCCGCAGTCATGCAGGTGCATCATGTCCCTACAAAACCCACCACCATTGCTACCCCATCACACATCAACCTTGGGTCAAACCTTCCTTTCATGGCATGCCTCAACTTGCTTGACTTGGCTCGGTTAACAAATGACCCTATTTGCCATCAAACCTTTTTGCATCCCATGCCAACCAAACTCCCCTCAGACATTCCCAAGTTTGAAGGGAATGCAGGGGAGTGCCCCCAAAACCATATCATGACATTTCACCTATGGTGCTCATCAAACAACATCATAGATGATTCGATCAGACTCAAACTATTCCAACACACTCTCATTGGTGCTGTAGCCAAGTGGTACATTGAGCTATGACAAGCCAAGTACCCATATTTCAACTCCTTTTCCTTTATGTTCCTGTAATATTTCCAGCTCCCCATCAGATATGATGAAGGAGTGGAAATCTTGCTATCTTGTCACCAAAACACTGCGATCCACATCATCGACCACATCTACGAGTGGAGGTGATGTCGCAGTGTGTGCAAGATCAAGCTTGATGACAAGATCTTCCTAGACTAGTTCTTGAAAACCTTACTGCCACCTATAGCCAAGGATGTCACCTTCGAACGTCCCCAAATAGAGGAAGAGGCCATCTTGAAGGCCTAGCAGTTTGACCTCATCTACGCATAGTCTAGATACCTTTACACTGTAATTCTAGATGCTCCCCATGTAGGAATATCTTACTAGGATGCACTGGGGGCATCCCATGCCATAGATGGCATCATAGGTTCTGTCTCCCACCAACCATAGCACCATCCCACACCACTTGTAATACCACCACAACCAAGCAACACCCCCGTGTTTCCTACCAAAACCAAACTCCAGACTATGCAAGAATGATGTGCCAGTCCAGAGCTACAACTTCTAATGCACAACCTGCACCACGGTAGCAAGCCTAGGCATTATCTTGGTCGGCACAATAGTATGCAAAAAAAATTCCCACATTTGTGGCACCTTCACTCCCCTAAGTCTATTATGCACCACCTTTGCAAGCCGGTCATGCCCCCTCCCCCACTCCGCCAACACCTTTAGGATAGGTGTTTGCATAGCAAAACCGTCCCAACCATCCAGCCCCCAATAACAAACAAGGGAAAGCCAGAAATAACCAAGCCCAGAACCAAGGAAACAATCAACCGCAAGGAGGTAGCCAATATCCAAACCCTCCCAACAATGTCGAGTCAAACCGACCATCCCAAAATCCTTAACAATCGAATGCACCTAGACGCAATGCTCCGTTGCGCACAAATCAGCCATGCAATTTGTGTGAGTTCTATGGGAACTATACACATGAATGCCCCTTCATGGGTTTTGCTAAGAAATCCATTCATAATGAGGTTCAGCATGCTACCAATACGGCAGCCCCAGCTCAACCTAACCCGGCACCACCAGGGCCTCCACCTATGGTCCTCCAAAACCCATTGCCATTCCAAGGATTGGTAGTAACTTCACCTGCTCCCCAACCCAATCTCAAGACCCCAAGGGTACCTCTGATAGAAGAAATAGGTGTTCACCACCTACTAGCCATGACAACTTAAGAGGTCAATTTACAGACCAGATGAAATCAGTATGGAACTAACACTGAACCCACTGACACATTAGCGGCATCTACATCCAAAACAGCCAATGCACCTCTTCATTTACCTCCTTTTCCTCTACTCCCACCATACAACGGGTTGCCAACAATGTCATGGCTAGAGTTGCTGTAAGCTACATCATCGTGGAGGATTTGGCCCAAACACCTATGGACATGTCTACTCTTGAGGTACTCAAAAATTTCCCAACATAGTGGAAATACTTACTAGCCACCCTTGGTGCTGTAGACCCCTCTAAATCCAAATTGATCACATTCGACACATAGAATGGAGAATCACATATTCCATCAACCATTTCCTTCCAAATCCCGGTATCCATTCGGAATCTGGTCATGCACCCGTGCATAGTGGACAAGGGGGAATTCACATGCCTTATGTCTACCTTAGTCTGGCAGAAGCTTGGATCCTCAATTCTACAACCATTCTCTACTACTCTGTGGGCTTACGGTGGCCACCCCACTAAATCCCAAGGAATCCTCCCACACGTTCCCATTACATTGGCCGAGAAAATAGTATTGATTGACATAGAGGTTGTCAATCCTCAGTTGAACTACAACCTTCTCCTCGGAAGAAGTTATATGTATGCCATGAGAGATGTAGCATCAACTGTTTTCTATCTCATGATGTTTCATCATGAAGGGAAAATCGTGACGGTTGACCAACTGACTTATCACGATCCACAAGGGCTAACTACACTCACCAATGTTATCCCTACGATTAACACCATTGATCCGTAAGGGCTAACTACACCTACCAATGTTATCCCTGTGGTCAACACCATGGTTGAAAACATACCATCCTCCCCATTATTGAATGTGGGCCCTGGGTTGTTTGCCGATACCACCATGATGACTTCTTTTCCCTTAGTGCCACCACCACCGACACCAAATGAGACTGTGGATTTGTGCATGCTTTCATCTAGCACTACTGCACCTAAACACCCACCGCGGGCGTAGCCCCAACCACAATCACAACACCATCTGCAGCTGCAACATCATTAATAGCCGCAACATCATCCGCAGCCGCAACATTATGCGCAGCCACCACCACAACCTCATCCCCACATGCAACCATCAGGGAGTTATCTAGGCTCCTCAGTTTACATAATTCCCTTCTTCTTTCCCTCGCCTAGTGTCATGAGTAAGCCAGTAATGGATACCTTAAAATTACCCAATTTTACATTAGGGATTCCTGTGTGGTACCTTGATCCACCCGCCCAACCACCAATGCCCTAGGTAGTCTTAACCCCAATACAACCTATTGCGATCGAATCTCATCCTCCACCCAGCCCGCAAAAACCAACCACCGCACCTGCACCCACACCGCCTCACCACAAAAGGGATAGGGGATAAAATGCAAAAGCTACCACTGAACCTCGACAGATCCCTCCTTGCACCGTTTGTGAAGAACATGGACATCCAACTCAAAACTATCATGAGATTCCTATAATCTGTGCACACTTGGATGCCATGGATACAATAGAAAACCTCCCTATGGTTGAGCTCCCAAGCGGGTCAATAGTGAGAAACAAGTCGTTGAGAACAAACCATGCTTGTTCCCTCTGCAAATTGTATGGACACTATTCTCACCACTTCCAGGACTTGTCTAAGTTTTGAACGACTCTAGCTAACCTTCAAAAACATTCCCTTGAATCTGGGATCACTCTAACCAAAGAAATCCATCCCCCACCTCCTTCTTCAGACACCATGTCCATTTACATGATGTCCAGTTCTACAGACCCTCTTGTCTCCACCATCACCAATGGTCCATTGGACCTGTCTCTTCATTGCTTCTGCAACAATGAGGAGATACTTGAACCATTAACTGCCTCTAAATACCCATGGGACGACATGCACCATTTCTCATTCTTCTTGCCTGAAGAACTTGTGTCGCAGTCTGACCAGTTTTCCGTGGAAACCAAATATTTCATTCATGGGAAATTTGACTGGTTCAAAAATCCCATTCCGGCACCAGATTCCTTCGAAGAAGGGAACATGGCCAACATATCACCAACCATCAAAATCAATATCTCAACCAATCCTGAGGTTGTTGAAGAAATCATGCTGGGGGCATCCTACTCCCCGGAAGAAGTTGCTTCCTACAAAGCACTCTTCCAATAATTCTGCAACATCGTTTCCTGGTCCTACACTAAAACTCCTAGGTTGGATCCATCCATTGTGGAACACCACATAGAAACATTGCCCGATGTGGCCCCCATGCGCCAAAAGCAGGTTAAGGGTTGAGCACAGGAAAGAGTCGCGCGTCATCCAGGATGTGGCGATGCGATAAGGGTCAAGCCCATCGCAGAGAGTCTACCATAGAGGAGTCACAATGACTCACGGAGAGACCCCATTGGTTAAAAAGAGTCACACGAACCCAGGATGCTACAGAACCTGGTTGAGGACATCTGAGTCTTCGGCCAACCCATTAGAATCACTTCGGGTGAGACTTTAGGCCACTCTGCGGTCTATCGCTGAAAGGGCCAGTGAGTTAGGGGTTTTGTTGGTACACTACAGTAAACCCAGGTCTTCCCATAAGTAACCAAAACGAAGACGACTTCCCAACACCCTTCATCGATCAGATTATCGATGCATGCACTGGACATGAGGTCTTTTCCTTCATGGATAGCTTTTCCGAATATAACCAAATCCAGATCCGGAAAGAAGATCGTTACAAGACTGCATTCACAACCCTGTGGGGCACATTCTCCTATCAAGTAATGCCCTTTGGTATGAAGAATGATGGAGCCACCTTCCAGCATGCCATAACATATTGTTTCCATGATTTAATCCATATCATATTGGTCTACCTGGATGACCTTACCGTTTGATCACCAAAACAGGCACACCATATAGATGACTTTCAGCAAGTCTTTTTGTGATGCCGCAAGTACAAAATTCACCTGAATCCCCTAATGTGTGTTTTTCGTGTCCCAACAGGCCATCTACTAGGGTTCATCATATCTCACAAAGGGATAATGGTTGACCCCCTCAAATTTCAGGCTATCCTTGATCTCCCTTCACCAAAAACTCGGCACCAACTATAGAGCCTCCAAGTCAAGGCCAACTTCCTTCGCCGCTTTGTTCCAGAGTATGCAACAAAATCCCACAGATTCATTCACCTACTCCGCACAAAAATCCCCTTTGTTTGGGATCAGCAAGTGCAAGAATTGTTTGATGCACTCAAACAAATGTTGGCTTATGCACCATTACTCTCAGCACTGTGTCAGCACTAGACTTCACCCAAGACTTCATTCTCTATGTGTCAGCCTCAGAGAATGCCATTGATGGAGTCTTGGTCCAGGAAGATGACGCTCACCATGAGTATGTGATTTATTACGTAAGTCAAAGGCTGACAGGTCCCCCACTATGATATTCACCTGAGGCGAAATTTTCCCTCGTCGTCATCTTCTCGGCTCAGAAGTTGTGCTACTACATCATTGCAAACCATACTCGTGTAGTGGTTGATTCAAACCCAGTGTGGTACCTCTTTAGCTGTCACCTTTTACAAGGTCTCGCAGCCAAGTGGGTAGCTGTACTCCAAGAATTCGACTTGGAATTTGTTTCCCAAAAAGCACAAATGCACTCGCACTGGCTGCGCTCATGTTATATCTTCCCCCATTAACCATGTTAGCACCACCCAAGGATGACCTCCCTGATTATTTCCAATTCATCATATCCATGGAGGACCCATGTTATGGGGACATCCTTCTATATTAATGAACATAGAAGTTCGCAATGCACTTAAACTGTGAGGACAGACGACGCATCCGACATCAATCCATTTGCCACCTATTGATTGGAGATGTTCTGTATCATTGAGGCATTGATACCATCCTATGGCATTGCCTCACCTATGATGAGGCCGAGACCATCCTCAACAACTATCATAGTGGAGCCTGTGGTGGCCACCTTTCAGGTCTGGAAACCTCCAAAAATATTCTACATGCCGACTACTTCTGGTCTTCCATCTTTGCTGATTGCATAGAGGAAGTCAAACATTGTCATAGCTATCAGCTCTTTATCCCAAAGGCAAGAACCCCCCCTCTACCATTACATCCTGTAGTCACAGTTGGTCCCTTCTGGAAATGGGCAATCAACTTCATTACAATCAACCCTGCCTCAGCCAACGATCATAAATACATCATTATGGTAGTTGATTACTTCACTAAGTGGGCTGAGGCCATGCCCACATTTGATTGCAAGAGTGAAACGACGCCACATTTCTTCTTTAACCATGTTATTTCACGATTTGGTGTTCCCAAACAGTTGGTCTCAGACCATGGTAAACACTTTGAAGACGCTGTTTGGACTGAGCTTTCAACCATGTTGAAATTCAAACACCATTACTCATATTCCTACTACCCCCAGAGCAATGGCCAAGTTGAAGCAGTCAACAAAATCATTAAAACAATGCTCCAAAGGATGGTAGGAAACCATAAAACCAACTAGCACCACATGTTGTTTTCTACCTTGTGGTATTATCACACATCCACAAAAACCACAACTGGTTTCACCCCTTTCTGCCTAGTACATGGTGTTGAATCAGTACTCCCTATAGAGTGCCTCGCAGTAGAATTCCTCCATGATACTTCACCTTTAGAAGAACAACTGCTCCAACTTGAGAAAACCATAGAAGATCGTTGAGCTTCCCTCCAATCCATCAAAGCAGTAAAAACACGGTCAAAGGCCCATTATGACTCCCATGTCCACCCTCGCACCTTCAGCGAAGGCGATATGGTTCTGGTCTATGACCAACCTAATGACAAGTTGGGCGAAGGAAAGTTCGAGTCAATGTGGTATGGCCCATATGTCATCCACCATTGCCTTAGAAAAGGGGCATACACCCTTATTGACTTTGATGAACAACTCTTGGAGAACCCCTGTAACGGGATCTACCTCAAGAGATTTTACGCTTAACATCACCAATGAGTCGCTTGGTTTTTATTTTTTGTTTTACAATGTGTCTACCACAAATTTGTTTTACAACGTGTCTACCACAAATTAGAGACCCCCATTCAGGGGCAGCAACAGTAAATGCTAATACAGAGTCACCCAGAGCCTACTCGAGACACCTCTCACACCTCCGGACTCAAATTTCCATCTTTTATCTTCTAATGAGACCATCGTCTCATATTTAACAAGTAATTTTTGAGACCACTTCCTGGAAATTACCTCAATTTATGAGCCACATCATTATGATGCAAGTGTCTCTGGACCTGTACTTGCATTACACTTTCCTACCGCCACTCATGCGGCTTCTCGGACCATCTCCTCAGAAGGCACATCATTACATTTCAGTATATAGCTGCGTAATCCATCCACCGCACCTTATGCAAGTTTTTGGACCATCACTCGAAGGATGGATCATTTCTGTTGCATGCATTTGGCATATAACTACCTCTAGAATTGCACTCACATCACACATAGTTAAGTCCATCCACCACAACTCACACACATCTCTCTTGACCTCTATCCAAGAGCCACCTTGATTTGCGTGCCTCTACTGCGATCTATCCTGTGCATGTATTGGTACGTTTAAGAGCCACCTGCTCCATCCATACTACATGGATAACCTTTGGAGCACTGTCCACTATCTGGACATGGGGGCACCACCAGTACTTCCTCGATCGGTTGACCATACTGGAGTTTATTTTAAGCTCTTTTATGACTCCTAAAAGAATGATAAGATTGGCGAGCGCATCTGCTTCCTTTCCCACTCGTTAAAGTATAGGAAAGGGCATCTACATCATCTCATTTATCTCCTTTTGCGGACTATGTAGACCATTAAATGAAAAGGACCACCTTGGCACATTCAAGAAGACCGTTCCGCTCTGCATCCTTTTATGCTTTCTTGGGTAGAGAGGATGAACTTTACAAAAAATCTCACCATGGGTTGTCGTTAAGCTCTTTTCCAGCCTTCTCATCAAGAAAAGATCATTGAGCAAACTTGGTCCCATTCATGCTCGTAAAAGTATATAAATGACCGTCTAGTCAGTTCTGGTTTAACCTTTTCCAGCCTGATTGGACTACTAACAGTAACGAAGTCTCTCATCGCCTAAAGGATGGGCGAGATCTCCTATGTACACTTTTAACCTTTTTTGGGCATAGGAGACTATCAATGAAAAAGAGTCCTGAGTGGAGTCTTCTTCATGCTTTCAGACTCTCTAAAATTGCGTTAGCCAGAAATACAGAACTCCCGTGGACAAGAGTTGGTTCCCTAGTCTGAATGGTTTAGATGTAGAAAAAAACACAAACAGCAAATGCTAGACTCTCCCTAGATCTGGTTAATCACTTGAATGGAATGCCATGATGCTTCTCTCAAAGGTTTTCCTCACTATCCTCACAAAAGGACCTGTAAAAGATGGAAGACAATAACGAAAACATGATAGCATACAATATAATCAACTAGATCTATGCTTATGACCAAGGAATCAAGTAATATAAACACATGAAATAGTAAATATAGGAAAGAAAAGACATTCTTTATTAATAAATGATTGGAGAGACTACAACCTTCATGCCTTTGTGTTGAGAGTTCCTTCCAATGGCTCATTGCCTCTAACTTCACCTTTCCTCCAAAGGCTCAAGAATGAATTTGACAGAGTTTGGGTATGCAACACAATTCTTCCTCCTCTTGCCCATGGGGGGTGAGCTAGCATTTAAAGTCATGGGAGGGTAGGTATGGTTGAGGATCTCATGGGTGAGGTGGATATTAGATCCTAAAAGGGAGGATCTTAAGCTCCAGTTGGTCCTAAACGATAGGGATGAGGCTCCACATAGGAAAGCTTCAGGAATCCTCTCGAAGCTTCTCTTTTTTCCTTCAAAACTTGAGCACTGCTTTTCCAAAGAAGCAAATAGGCGGTGATAAGGGGGCACCACTTTTGGAAGTAAGGGAAAGAGCAATGGAACCTCTCTTTTCTCATGTATCAGGAGCGGTGCTGGCTCTTTGCTCCTTGGGTAACAATTTTCGTCAATGGGGAAAGAGCGTTACCAACTCAAAAGAGGGAAAATTGCAAGGGGTTAATTTATTCCTTCATTTGTCTAGAGAAAAATTTGAGGGATTGGAGCAGTCAAGGGAATACCTATCCCATAACATGAGGGTGACAAGATTTTGGTATAACAGAGATGTCCCCCAAAGTATAATGGCTAGAGGGAAACGATAGGAAATATACTTTGAAAGAACAAGGTATAGTGTAAAGGAAAAGGTCCAAAGGTCGGAACTTCTCAAACATCACCAACTATCTACAACACATTTTGATACATGTCCCAAATGACTCACAACATGGCTGCCGACCAATACAACGCAGATCCATGTGAGATACAAAAAAGTCATGGCTACTAAAATAGAGTGTAGATCCATGCGAAGAAGACTCAATTTTGGACATAGATATCAGACATACAATGTAGATCTCTATCATACAAATGCAAATCTGAGCACAACCATGAACATACAAATCTGGATCCATGCTAGGACTCATACAAACACTCCATCGCAACCTGGTGAAAGAAATGAATGCTTAACAAATACCCAAGGTCTTCGTCTTGTCTTCCACAAAGTACGATTCTATCCATGTTATTACAATGATCTGAAGTCAAACATGGTAGAAACCACTTTATTATCGATCAATGATATGAATCGTTAACAATTGCGAGGGAGATCACCATTAATGTCAATGATTCCCAAGGTACTCTAGTACAATCTATTGAGTGTGAATAGAAATATTAGTGTCGAACACCCAACAAAGTATTCTGATCAAAGGTCAATGATGTGAACCTATGTCGAAAGTGAGAGAATCGATCATTAGGGCATACAGATCTCAAGGTAATAAACTTGTTTCTAATACTAATTCCTAGATGATGATTTGACGTCGACAGGAATAGTCTCGTTGAAGGAGGGCCCTAATGAATCCCACATCGATGACACGAAACTTGGAACAAAGTTCTTGAATTTTGTAGCTACATTAGAGGAAATTTCAACTCAAAATGGGCCTCTTAAGGAAAATTAATAAAATAATAGCTAAAATAATAAAATAATGTTTATTAATTTTGGAGGAAGAAAAGAAAAAACTACTTTTTTGTTCGTATTTTCGACATATCTCCCTGTGTTTTTACTCAAATTTCTATCGGGAGAGCTCGTTGGATGTAGAATTAAATTTCGCATGCAACGAGTACCCACTCGGCATACTTTTGATGTGTCTCGCAACCCCAAAAACAAGAAAAATGTGAGAAAACGTGATGATGATATCTCCCTGTGTTTTTACTCAAATTTCTATCAGGAGAGCTCGTTGGATGCGGAAATAATTTTTATTGGCTAATACATGATGACATGGAATTTGTATTATTTTTGGAAGGCCCACTTAAATTGAAATTTAATCTAATGATGTAACCATAGGACCGATTCAAAAAAAAAATTTTGACTGCAGGTGTAAACTCTGAAAACAATTTCCCTTTTGAACATAAGGCGGCACGACCGAAGACTTGGAAGCATTGACTTGATGAGGCAGAACACAATGTGACAATGGACAATGCAATCTTTGAGAGACTCAAAGGAGTGTGATGACTCATGAAAGTGGATCGACTCGAAAAAAATCTGAATACCTAATTGACTAAATGAAATTCAAACAAGTGCCATGTTCAAAGGTGACTAACAACTACCATTATTGCAACATGTTTTCCATTTCCCTTAATTTCCCCATCATGATTAATGAGTGCCTATTTTTCATTTTTATGAGTTGAAAGAGGGTAACAAACACTCGTTTTAGCTCATCCAAATATAAGTCCATTCCCATATATTTCACAAACCTAAGAAAGGAGGGGTTCGTTCCCCAAAAAGGGTCTTTCAATGTTTTATTTAATGAGTCCAACAAAAGAAAACTTGATGTAGTTCATGTTTAGAGAGTCTGAACAAACTAAAGAAAAATCCAAATGGTCCTTTTTCATATGATTTAGTCCCTAAGGCCTGAAAAAGTATAAAATAATACCTTATAGAACTCTTGCAGTCATGATTGACTGGAGTGTTCCTTTTTCATAAATATTCTATCTGAACTAAAAAAAATATAACCTACCATAAGAGAGATGACTCTTCAAATACTTTTATGAGTATGAAGAAGATAAGTAATCGACTATCTTTTCACATTTTAAGAGTCCTAAAAGAGATTAAATAAGAATCTATTAGAGTTTTTCATGTTTGAATCCAGAGCACGAAAAAGTAATAAACTAAGCTCAAACCAAATTTTATCTTTTAACCAGAGCACGAAAAATGAAAAGTAAGCTCAACACCATGTTACTGTTTTTAATGATCTTGGAGATCAGTAGAAATAATGATCAAATATTGGTTTCATTTTTACACAAGATCAAAACCAATGGGTAAACTATGCTTGAAAAAATCCCATTAACATGATATACAGAGGTTGGAAGCTTTCCCCTAACATGCTTGCTAGTGAAGCTTACCCCTAGCATGGTTGCTAGTGGCTCGACATGCCCCCAAGCTTTGTTTCAATTGATGATTCTTCTTCCATACCCAACCTAAAAACCTTGTTACTAATGTGAAAATGTTCGCCAAGGGGGTATGAAGAACAATAATCGAGCAGGTGAAAACAAGGTTCAATTTCTAACACTAAAGTGAAGACTTGACTCAAGGGAAGGGGATCTGTTTCATTTTTACACAAGCTTGAAATAGAAGGTAACTATGCTTGGAACATGGTTTCATTTTTATGCAAGCTTGAAACCAAAAGGTAAACTATGCTTAAGGAAACCTACTTCATTTTTTAACAAGCTTGAAATAGAAAATGAACTATGCTCAAGAATGGTTTCATTTTTATGCAAGCTTAAAACCAAAAGGTAAAATATGCTTGAGGAGATCTATTTCATTTTTTAACTATCTTTACATAAAAAATGAACTATGCTCAAGAATGATTTCATTTTTATGCAAGCTTGAAACCAAAAAGTAAACTATGCTTGAGGAGATCCATTTCATTTTTTTAATGAGCTTGACATGGAATGGGAAATTTTCTCAAAGGCATTTGTTTCATTTTTTAATGAGCTTGACACAACATGGAAACTATGCTCACAACAATTTCTAAGCCAACACGATGTCCATAGGTTGGTGGGTTTCCCCCTTACATAAGAAGCTAGAAACCTAACTCTAGTATGAAGTCCAGAGGCTGGAGCCATGCCCCGTATTTAACCTATGATGGAAAGAAGTTAATTAGAAGGGGAAATAGACACAAGAACATGCGGGACATTCAAGGAAGTCTGATGACTAGGAATCACATAATAATCAGGTTTAACAAAGGAAACCTAATCAACGGTCACAATATTCCCATCATGGGGAAAATACATCACTCGAAAGAGTGTGGACACTACAACTTTCATGGTGTAAACATAATCAAGTCCAAGGAGCATATTCAAATATAAAGGACCTTGGACTACCATAACATCGACAATTTTTTCTTCCAAAGTAATAGGCAACTGAGGAAGGATCCCTAAAGGCGCTGTAGGTCTTCGATTAAAAGACAATATCTGATCGGTAGCTGGCACAAGCAGAGGAGAACCTATGGCTTTCCAAGTAGTAGAGGATAGAATGCTAACATAAGCCCCTTCGTCAATGATAGTGTGAAGTATACTCTTAGAAGCAACTCACACAGCTATCTGGGAAGGAACACTCGAATGAAGATGATATTATGTTAGGTTACTCCAGTCAAAGGAAATAACCTCACTACTTAGAGAGGGTTCTATCGAAATAGACAAAATTTCCTCTTATCGAGAACAATCAGAAAGATGCATAAAAAATTCAGCAAGTTTAAGTTCATTCTCTACTAGGAGAGAAGAACAAGATGAATATTTGGTCAAAATGACTACTTCAGTCTTAACACTCTCTGATGAAAGAGTGGGGTCGAGTGGAGATGACATCGACTTGACCACTTTAACTTCACTTTTCAAAAGAAGAGTGGGATCAACTGCAAATAAATCTAAATTGACCATTTTAACTTCATTCTTGGAAGGAAGAGTGGGATTGACCGTATATGAAACTGAATCAACCACTTTAAATTCACCCTTCAAAGGAAGAGTGGGATCAACTAAGGATGGACTTGGATTAACCACTTCAATTTCACTCTTCAATGGAAGAGTGGGATCAATCGAACTTAGAACTAGATCGACCAGTTTATCAACCAATGGGGGTTCAAGGGACAACTTTTGATAACCTATTGGAATCTGTTGATGAGAAACAATAATATCTTCCAACAACTTAGAAGCTTCATCCATGCAAGGACAAAGGTAAGTAAAGTGCATGTCCTTCCAAAGCAAGCAAGGATTTATGACTTTACACTTCCAACTCTTAACCATAGAAGCACTCGTTGAGGGGGGATCATCAGTATGACGACCAGAGGATGATGACATTGATTGTCAAGAAACCTTAGAGCACTCTTATAAAACTAGGGATAGACCATGACAATATTTCAGAAGGTTATCACCCTTGCAAAGCCTACAAGGGAATTTGGGTTTATGTGGTCTGTTCCCACTATTATTTTGAAAAGTGAAGTTAAAGTGGTCGAGTCGACGTCATCTCCACCTGATCCCACTCTTTCATCAGAGAGTGTTAATACTGAAGTAGTCATTTTGACCAAATCTTTGTCTTGTACTTCTCTTCCATTAGAGAATGAACTTAAACCTGCTGAAGTTTTTATGCATCATTCTAATTGTTCTCGACAAGAGGAAATTTTTTCTGTTTCAACACAACCCTCTTCAAGTATTGAGGTTATTTCCTTTGACTGGAATAACCTAACAGAATATGAGCTTCATTCAAGTGTTCCTTTCCAGATAGCTGTGCGAGTTGGCGCTAAGAGTATACTTTGCACTATCGTTGACGAAGGGGCTTCTGTTAGCATTCTATCCTATACTTCTTGGAAAGCCATAGGTTCTCCTCTGATTGTGCTAGCTACCGGTCAAATATTGGCTTTTAATCAAAATCCTACAACACCTTTAGGGATCCTTCCTTAGTTGCCTATTACTTTGGAAGAAAAAACTGTCTGCATCGATGTTATGGTAGTCCAAGGTTCTTTAGATTTCAATATGCTCATTGGACGTGATTATGTTTATGACATGAAATTTGTAGTGTCTACACTCTTTTGAGTGATGTATTTTCCCCATGATGGGAATATTGTGACCGTTGATCATTTTTCCTTTGTCAAACATGATTATCATGTGATTCATATTCATCAGACTTCCCTAAATGTCCCACATGATCTTGTGGCTCTTTCCCCTTCTAATTAACTTCTTCCCATCTTAGGTAAAATGGGGGGCATGGCTCCAGCCTATGGACTTCATACTGGAGTTAAGTTTCTAGATTCTTATGTAAAAGGGCAACCCACCAACCTCTGGACATCATGTTTGCTAAGAACTTACTGTGAGCATAGTTCCCATTCTATGTCAAGCTCATTAAAAAATGAAACATATTCCTTTGAGCAAAGTTCCCATTTTATGTCAAGCTCGTTAAAAAATGAAATGGATCTCCTCAAGAAGAGTTTATCTTTTGGTTCCAAGCTTGCATAAAAATGAAATCATTCCTAAGCATAGTTCATTTTCTATTTCAAGCTCGTTAAAAAATGAAATAGATCTCCTCAAGCATAGTTTACCTTTTGGTTTCAAGCTTGCATAAAAATGAAACTATTCTTGAGCAGAGTTCATTTTCTATTCCAAGCTCGTTAAAAAATGGAGTAGTTTTCCTTAAGCATAGTTTACCTTTTGGTTTCAATCTTGTATAAAAATGAAACCATGTTCCAAGCATAGTTACCTTCTGTTTCAAGCTTGTGTAAAAATGAAACAGATCCCCTTCCGAGTGGAGTCACTGTTTTTGTTAGTAAAAAATACACACCTCCTGTGGATAAGAGTTGGTTCCCTAGTCTCAATGGTTCAGATCTAGAAAAAAACACAAACACGGAATGCTAGACTCTCCCTAGATCTGGTTAATCACTTAAATGGAATGCCATGATGCTTCTCTCAAAGGTTTTCCTCACTATCCTCACAGAAGACCCTATAAAATATGGAAGACAACAAAGAAAACATGATAGCATACAATATAATCACTAGATATATGCTTGTGACCAAGGAATCAAGCAATATAATCACATGAAACAGTAAATATGGGAAAGAAAAGACATTATTTATTAATAAATGATTGGAGAGAATAAAAAATTTATTCCTTGTGTTGAGAGTTCCTTCCAATGGCTCCTTGCCTCTAACTTCACGTTGCCTCCAAAGGATCAAGAATGATTTTGAGAGAGTTTGGGTATGCAACACAATTCTTCCTCCTCTTTCCCATGGGGGGTGAGCTAGTATTTAAAGGCATAGGAGGATAGGTATGGTTGAGGATCTCATGGGTGAGGTGGATATTAGATCCTAAAATGGAGGATCTCAATCTCTAGCTGGTCCTAAACCATAGGGATGAGGCTCCACATAGGCAACCTTCGAGAATCCTCTCGAAGCTTCTCTTTTTCTCGTCAAAACTCGAGCACCGCTTTTCCAAAGAAGCAAACATGTGGTGATAAGGGGGCACCTCTTTTGGTAGTAAGGGAAAGAGTGGTGGCACCTCTCTTTTCTCATGTATATGGAGCGGTGTTGGCTCTTTGCTTCTTGGGTAACGCTTTTGGTCAATGGGAAAGAGTGTTACCAACTCAAAAGAGGGAAAACTGCAAGGGGTCAATTTATTTCTTCATTTCTCTAGAGAAAAAATTGAGGGATTGGAGCAGTCAAGGGAATAACTATCTCATAACATGAGGGTGATGAGATTTCGTTATAACAAATTGAAAGCACCGTCGAGCATTTACTTTCTTGGGCTCACTAAAAATACATGAGATCGTACCACAACGGTGTCTATAGACACCACCCCACATATAACAGTTCAATAGCATTCCCACTTTGGGTTTCCTTTGTTCAGAGTACTCTGCAATGTGTCTTCCTTGGATCCCATCAATACCAAAAGTGTCTACCTCCCCCAAGTATTTCCCATTTGTAGTTACATTCCTGGTATTAGAGCTATGATCCCTTTCCCATGAGTCAGTTTCATTTGCTTCCTGGTCTGCCCTACCGTCATACTCTCAACAAAGGAAGTTTGATTCCACTACACTCCCTCTACCCCTATTCAACTCCTCCCCCCCATTTAGTGAGTCGGTCCACATATTCCCTCCCATATTTTGGTTATTTCCCTCACACTTCTAGTCAAGAAAACACCATTTCCTTGGCTCGTTGTAGGTATCCCTCTGTCGATGACAACACACATATTACGGAGGATAGACCCACAAGCCCATGTATCCTCATTTCATTAACCTCATTGATGAGTTCCTTGGACCACTTGAGAGGAGTCCTTAGTGCCTCTCGGGATGGTTGTTTCTCACGTGCTGAACTCCAGCTACATCATCGCACCATTGAGATTCGTACAGGGTAATGGTCCATGCAGTATTTGGTCGAAGACCATTGATGTCACCTAACTCTAGCACACTAATGAGTCTATTTGAGGGACCCAAATAATTTCATGTCCCTTGTGATTTCTGGGTTGCGTTGGAGACAGTGTTTAGAAGCTCCAGCAGTGCTTCTATATAGATTTATGATTGATGCAACATATTTGTACCACGGAGACTCTGACTCTTTGTCAGTAGGTCCCTACAGCTATGTACCATTCTAGATCCAGCAAACCATCAGTCATGAAGATATATCATTCCACGAGAATCCCATGGGTCCAATGTAGCAGTTCTTTAGATTAGTATTGTATTCAGTGTCTCATTGAGGCAATTACTATTGTAACAACTGTTGTACATGATTGGCTCTTGTATTATAGAGCTTAGATCCAATTATTATTTTGACATCATTACGAGCATGGGGATGCTTGCCTCATCCATATACATGTCACTCATTATTTGTATCCCACCCATTGATGGGAACCATATTAATACAAAAAACCAAAAGCCACCATGCCCCACCCCAGGAAGCACCACCTCTCCCTAGAAAATACTATGACGTCCATCAACCATATGATGAGCTCCTTCCCTTACACATCAGGGTACAATCTGTTAACCCCAAAAATACCCCAATGAGCTCTACATGACCTACACCACCTAAATGCATCCATACACAACCCTCATTTGACCCCCACACCCTCAGAAAGGATAAAAAATATGAAAAGGGCTTAAAAACCCCTAAAAAGAGCCAAAATAGCTCTCATAGAGGCTAAAACCTCCAAAAAGGGGCTTAAACACCTCAAAGGAGCTAAAAAACCCCAAAGGAGCTAATAATTAGGTGAAAGGGGTTAAAATCCCAAAAAAGGGGCTAAAGCCCTAACCAAGGGCTTAAAACCCTAAATCTCTAGGAAAAAGCTATAAATAGAGGGGTGGAGGTCACTATCAAATCACTCTTTCTCTCGCTATTGTTATGTTTCCCATGTGAGTGCCTTGAGACCCTTTGCCTCTCAAGACATTCACACTCCCTCTCCTCCATTGATCCATAAGCCAAAGCTTCCATCCCATTGAGAGGTGCTCCCAAAGTTAGGGCATGGTGTCCCATTTCCACCCAGAGAAGGTATATGTGTGTTTTATTTCATTTATATTGTAGTTTTCTAACATGTTTTGCTTGCAAGTTTGTTGCTCATGCTTTGTTGCAAGTTTCCATTGATCTCTTGCCGTTATTTCATTTTCTAATAGTTTTTTCAGGGTTTCTACAGCTTGGCCCTAATATTGTTTGCAGGTTTTCTTTCTCTTCCAAGCAATAGGAACCCTACCCTTCTGTCCTATAGATGGAATGGATTTGTTCCTGCCTATAGAAAGGGTGAGTGTTTCCTACCCAAACCAATCTCCTGATTATTCAAGAATGATATCTCAATACAGAGCTACAACCTCCTATACACAACATGTGCCACAGCAGTAGGCCCATGCACCTTCCTGGCCAGCACAACAATATTCAGGATAGATGACCAAATTTTTGGCACTGCCAACCCCCAAATTTTACTATGCACCACCATTGCAAGCCACTCAAGCCCCGCCCCAGCCCCGTCGGCACCTCTGGGACAAGTGTTTGCTCAGCAGAATTGTCCCAACCCACCTGCCCCCAACAACCAATAGGGACAAGGAAGAAACAACCAAGCGAGGAATCGAGGTAACAACTAACCACAAAGAGGTAACCAATAGGCTAACCCCCCCTTGCAATGCCTCCAAACTGCTAGCGCAAAATCCCCAACAACCCAATCTGCCTCGATGGAACACCCCATTACAGACAAACAAACCATGCGAGTTGTGCAATGTCTATGGGAACTACACCCATGAATGTCTGCTTATGGGATGTGCCAAAAAACTCCTCCATGATGAAGCCCAACAAGGAAACAATGCGGATACCCAAACAAAATAGAACCTAGCACCACTGGGACCTCCTCCCATGGTGCTCCAGAACCTGTTACCAGTCCAAGGATTGGTATCAACCACACTCTTTCCCCAAATTGCTTCTGCACCCCACCCTGTTCCACATCCCATGTAGATAGGAGTACACCAGCTGCTAGTATTACAGCGAAGGATATCAACCTACAGATTGGGTAGAACCAATACATATCCACTAGTGAAACCCCTGACACATCAGTAGCATCCACATCTAACACTGCCATTGTTCCTTTTCACCTTACCCCCCCGCAGGCCCGCATCTCCCCTTTAGGCTCCTTGCCAACAACACTACTGTAAGGGAGCCAATTAACTATAGTATTGTCGATGACTTGGCCCAATCACCTATGGCCATGTCAGCTCTTAAAGTACTCAAAACATTCCCAACATAGCGAAAATCCTTGCTAGCCTCCCTTGTTTCTGTAGACCCCTCCAACTCCATATTAATCATATTTGATTTGGATCAAGGAGAACCAAGAATTCCATTGACCATCGCCTTCCAGATCCCGGTGTAAATTCAAAATATGGTTGTGCACTGGTGCATCATTGATGAGGGGGAATCCACTTACATCATGTCAACCTTGGTTTGGCAGAAACTTGGGTCCCCCATCTTGCAGCTGTCCACCACCACATTGCGTTCCTATGATGGCCATCCCACCAGAGCCCAAGGAATCCTTTCACACATCCCCATCTCTTTAGGTAGGAAGACCATTCTAATTGACATAGAAGTCATCAACGCACTACATTTCGACCAAAAATCCGACGACCGTATTGTCGGATTTTTGACACTTCCCTGTCGCATGTACGACACTATGATTTCTTTTAAGCGTCGGTGGATTTTCGTCGGTTATCCGACATCTTTCTGATCCGTCGGTTAAGCGAGAACTCAGTTTACCGTCAGTTAAATGTAAATCGTCAGTTATCCAACACTTACAGGCCCTCACTTCTACAACATGGCCATTGGTTCACCAATGAAACTCGTCGCTTAATCGACGGTTTATGAAAACGTAAGTGTCGGTTAAGAGACAGTGACTAAATTTTTTTTTAAAAATTTACACCTACAGGCATCGGTTAACCGACGGAGTAAGCATCGGTTAAACGATGGTATTGTATTTTTTTTTTTTAAATCACCTACAGGCCGTCGCTTAACCGACGGCTATAAGTGTTTTAAAAAAAAATACAAATGCCAGATTACCCTAAAAGAGCATTGTAGAGTTGATAATATGCTCCAACTATTGGAAGGCTTATCGGAGGAAATGGTCCTTAATCACAGATTTATGTGTGTCAACTATTTTCTTAAAAGATAAAAACAAATGAACTAGTTTACAAAATATGAAATGCCAATAACAATATTGATCTTCTCCTTAATTTTATGATAACATAGAACAACAAAAATGAAGACACGTGATTCTATTCTTCTAAAAGATTAGACAAAAAGAGAAATACAAGAATCAACCTTCTAGTCGAAGGTTTGAGACTACAAATTTACACAAGGATAAACTTTATTAGTAGATGTACCAATAAAGAGAACAACCATGGACACATGTATATATCGACAAAAGAAGTAGCCAATGTCCTACAAATATTGTGACTTTGGAACCTAATGATATTTATAATGTTTCTCCATACAAAAGAAAACTTTGCCTTGCATATTCTTATTACAAACTATATAGATGAATAAAATGAGGCACTCTCAATGTGATCCCTTATTAAAAACAACTCAGTTTTTTTTACAATGACAGTATGCCATGTTTTCTGATCCTCTCAAGTAACTTTTCCGATAAGAAACAATGTGCAATATAGATACTTTAGGAAAGGACTAGTATTGTGTTGTTGTTTTTTGTAAGAAGAACTAGTCTCATATGTTACTCGTTGAGAAACAAAACTGCCATGAAATACTAAGGACAGGATCTTATTTTCTCCGGTATTGTTAGGGTACAAACCAGCCATGGAAAACAATTACTTTCGTTTGCATCATAGAGATCCATTTAAAAATCAGCTACAATCTCTTTCTTTGGTACTTTTCCAAACTTTTATGTCAGTGATTGTTGATTTGGTAGATCATCCAACAACCCTAAATCCTTGCATCTCCTATTATTTCTAGTTAAAGTAGTCCATAGTACATACTTAGTAAAACAAATACTTTTATTTACAAGCTACTTGAGTTTGGATTATTGATGGGAATGAAAATTACTATTAAGAAGGTGGCCTCCAAGAAATTTCCACCAGAATGATCACTAGTCTCAGTTTCCTGCCATTAGATGGATTGTGATGTATATAACACTAGAAAATGTTGTTGAAAATTCACACTCTCTAGGTAGGAAAATGAAACCATAAAATAAAATCCTTAGATTGTAAACAATTTATTTGGTTAGAGGGGTAAGGGTTTTTCCACCATCGTTCTTATCCCCTTTTGATATTTAAACCCTTCTATCTAGATTCTATTGATTCGAATGACAAATATGTTACTAAAAGAGGGAAGATTACTAGATGGACTAGGTGTAATAGTATAGCTAATTTGCAAATATGCAGCATGGAGAATATTCCTTGCACTTGCACAAGGTAGCTCTAAATCATCAGTAAAGTCAGCAGTCACTCCCTTATTTTTTATCATGTCATGGGCACCTCTCTAGCTCACTAAATTTTGAACTTGTGTCACCATCATTGCAAGCACTCCACTGCGAAAGATTTGATAAGAAATAGGACATTTGTCTTGTTTGGAATATAATATTGTTGTCCATATGACAGGAAAGCAAGAATACACTTGGTCAGACTAATAAGTAACGTGTTGGGAATATAATCTTGTTGTCCATATGACAGAAATGCCACAGCAGTTGTACCCAAATTTAAGAAATGCCATATACAAAAGTGTTACCAATCAGGTATTAAATTTTGACCTCCATACTCAATTGGAACAGATGCAGAAATGATAATGAAATATATTTTCTTTCTTGTTGACAAGCACACCACAGGAAATTGATTGAAGAAAAACCCTTTAAAGATAGCTTTGATTTTATAGAAATAAAAAATAAAAGGAATTGTGGGAAGGAGAAAGGGTGATGAACAAGAAATAGTAAAATGATCTTGTTAAAGTTGTCTTAGGAATCTGAAACTACAAATGATCTCTCACTGATCTAGCAAAGGAAGCCAGCAATCAACATGACCATCTCCAAATGCAGAGGCAACATATTATATTTTGCTAGCAAGTGCATTTCAAAGAAAATTCTCAACAAAATTCTTTCGACATAAGTTTCAGCACATTGAAATGAGCAAAAATAAAGAAAACATAGGCATTATCGAAGAAAACAGAGGCATTATTGAATGCAAAATAGAAGAGCTCACTTGCACAATTGCAATATGCAAAATGCGGCCTCGAAGACCAACTGTAATTGAAGCAACTTCCATAACTTCCGGTCCAGTAAGGAATCGAAGAACCATTCCAAATATTGCGTTTGATTTCCCACATGCTATAAGTCTTGTTTGAAGAGCCATGAATAAGCCTGTCATCCAAAAATTTCTGTGAATAATTTGCAGTAAGCTCTGCATGTTTTGCTCAAAAAAAAAATTCAGAATTCCTTTGGTCTTATCAATCCCTGCTACTGTACTTTCATTAACATCAAGGGAACACTTGAAGGTAAAGTCTATTTCCATAACTCTTTATTTGATGAATTATTATATCATGCTAGTTGTCTTTTTATATTCATGTTAGAAACTTTGTTTCATTAATGAAAGTGAGAATTGCTTATTGTGTTCTGTAATCAATTAAAGTACGTATTCTCAAATGTTTTTGTTGTTTTTAATATTTTATATACACTGTTAACATTTAGTCTTCATTGGGGAAGATGATAACCCTAGTTTGATCTCTTATAACTCTACCAACTACCCATCTGAAGAAACATAAAATGACCTTGATTTGTCCATAACCTATTATGCTTAATAATGCATTTGTACTATACCTAACCTGAAATGTTTTACAGAACAGTTGAAATTTGGCAATTTTGGTCTTGGAAGACTATATGGTCTACAAAGATACCATCTGTTGGACAACTAAAATTTCCCTATATTCAGAGTCTTAGTTAATATGGCTGCATCCTAAACTTTATGCAGTTCTTAAGTAGATCATGAATGTCTCACGATGTCCAGATTCAAGTAAAACAATAATAAGTCTTTATTTTCCTGATTGTCATTTATGATAAGAAATGAAATCATCTCCCATTCTCAGTTGCCTCCCAGAGCAAGAAAACCCTAATTTTCTAAGATGTGGTAGGGGCAGGTTCCAGAATGAAATAGCAATGTTTCTTTGTGCAAACATACAAAATATAAGATATCCCCTAGATGATTCTTAGAAAGCCTATGTTTGAACTTTGACCACATAACTTTACAAGAAGATGGACAAAATAAGAAACTTCAATGGAATCCCTGTAATTATCCAAGATTGATTTTGTATTTCCATCTAGATTGTGTGGAGTTCATTCCTTTCCTTAATTAAGCATCTGAATAGTATTGGTCCCTGGTTGTAGGCTTCCATCTAGCTAAAGGTTGGCTAAACTGAAAATCAAGGAAACCCATTCCGCATGGATTGTGGCTACCGAGGAGAGCTAAAATGTGTATAATATTTGGATGGTCTGACATACCAAACATACATCATAATGCTGATGACTCTTAGGGTGTATAGGTTTGACTGCAAGTCTCTTAAAGAGACTAGACTAATTTTTTTTTTGGGGAGCAACCTTATGTCATATATTGATTGCATGGTACCATCTATATAGTAAGGATTTCACTCATTGTGTTGAATCAAGCGTTTGCAGTCTTAACCTCTAGTTTCCTAGTTGTATATAGTTTTGAGTTATTTAGTGCTTCAAGTCACAATTAGTTTTATGCAAACAACCAAATCTTGAAGAGGGTTCTATTTATAAAGGAAAGTGTGGTTGACTTTTGTGCAAGGATCATGCTTCACACAAGCAATGAATATGATGTTGAATTGAGTCATCGAATAACTATAATACACAAACAGAAAATCCTTAAATGAAGTTATATTGGACATAAATATATTGATATGTTGCATAAGAACAACAATGATGATATTGTTTAATACTAATAAAGTCACCACACGTCTTAGCTAATCATCCAAGTGACAAGTTAATAATATAGTGATTAGTTAACTAGATATAAGCTGTCAGAAGAGGATTATAATCTTTATACTCAAGTAGAATTCAGGCTTATTGGATCAATCCCTGCAAGAATCCCTAATGCTGCAGATGGTGGCTCTGTTCTTGAGTATTAGATTATCACATGTTAATACAACAAGGCAAGTGACATGAAATGATTTATCTCTTAAGCATATGGGATTTTTTTTATAAGGTTTTAAAATGTCTTTATTTTTTCTCTAGATCCATGGTAAGCTTATGTAACATCTCATGGCTGAAGAGGGAGGTAGTTGATTTGATGGCACTTATGTCAAATAAAAAGAGAATAATGAAATATGGCAAATTAGATAATTGTAATGGGATGACAAAGGTACTACAGAGAGAGGTGATGACTTGAGCAGCTGAGTCCCTTTATCCCAGGCCATTATACAGATGACATCCCCAATTTATCCATTTGGGCCTTTAGTTTGACAGACAGGCAGTGGGCTCTTCTTATGATTCAGATGCAGTTTGGGATTGTCTTCCAGTTCTGTTTGTGATCGAGTGAATCTTCTAATGATGCACTTTCATTTTCAATAAGACAATAAGTTAAAACACAAATAATTTTAATTGTGGAAGCATGTGTGTAGCTAACAGGAACATATAAGTAATAACTAATAATTAATGAAAACTTAGATTTGATTTCATTGAAATTCCCCTAGTTTTCCCAATAGCTGGGCCAGGTTTCGGCAATGCTTTTTAGACTTGATCTATTTTCAGATAGAACTATTTGTCATCTCATTTAAATATGGGGGTGATAGAGACCTAGAAGCATGAAATGTGTGATGGGATGATATAGATTCAAGAGCAGAGTATGGTAGAATAAGAACTATAGAGGCATTGACGGAAAAGGGTAACTCTAAGAAGGAGCAGCTTGAGCTGGAGTGGAGTAGGAAAATAAAGGATTTGGTGAGTTAACTTGCTAGTTTAGGATAAGACGAGGAACATAGGGAAACTCATTTATAAAGGAAAAAGAGACTGTTGAAGTATCAGAAGAAAATTACAAGGAATGCCAAGTTACTATTGCATTGCACTATCATTTGCTTCTGTACCTGACAAAGAAGCTTCATGAATATCAACATAATTATCAACTCTAACAGTGTTACAGAATTTCAAGCATATCAACATAAATATCAATAGTGTTAGAGAACTTTCACATTTTGTCATCCCAGGAATATAGGTACCAATAGAACCCTACAAACATCAGGAGCCCACTACTAAGTAGCTAAACTGACTGGAATGGTCAAAAACAGTTTGTGAATTAAATGTTGGCCTGAGAATAACTTGGGGAGAATAGGATGATTTATGTCTTGAAAATATTCCATTTTGTTGCCACATGTTTTCTATTTGAAAGCATACAGAAGCACATAAATTAGTGTCTCTCTTCCAATAGGGATCCATTTAACTTGGATGCTAGGAGAGCTTCAACAGGGATGTTCCATCCTGGTCCTTAGCCCATTATGGCAGAGTGCATTCTATAAATACATTATATAAAAGCATCAGTCATTACAAATATATTTTCAACGTATTCCATAAAAGTTAGGCACCTTTTACATTTTTTAAATGTTTTACCATAGGCTCATTCAGTAACTAACAAAGTTTCATACTCATTGGGAGGGAGCTCCATATTTTTCAGATTTAGTTATCGCATCCTGATCTAATGTGGGCTTGATTTCTATTCCAGTCACTATTCCTCATAAAATTTTAAGTAAGGAATGTTGTGTCCCCACCATGTTGTCTCATGGTTACCTAGATTTCTTAGGAATTGAAAGACAGTAGTGTGTCAAAGCAACAGGATATAAATCAAAATAAAAAATAAAAACATCTCAACAAAACTAGTCATGATTCTCTTTTGAATGCAAAATCAATCCTTGTTTCTAGACTGCCAATCAAACGAATTGTATCTCATTAATGTCTAGATTTTTTACGATCAACAAAGTAGCATGAAAGAAAAAAAATATAGAATAATATTAGTCATCTTTATGCTATTTTAAATACAAAACCAATCCTTACTATTCTTACATATTAGGCATTTCAATAGCATGAACAGTGCTTCCTCTAGACACAAGATAATCTATCAAGAAAAAGTCAAATCAATGACTACTAGCACAAATATCAAGTGATTCTTCCCCCATGCCAATATAAAACCTAATTAAATTTCACTTATGATAGAAAACAAACAAAAATTAATTAATATTTAACATAGACATTATTCCCTTCTCCAAAAGTTGAATAAGTGAGAACACACCTGATTCAAATATTATACACCAGTACAGTTGAATTTTTGCAGCACTATTTACTTCTCAAATAAAATGTTCAAAAGGAAAGAATGTAGATAGATACCTTGATGGTTGCTACCAGACCCAACCTACACATCCCAAACATTACCATCAGAAAATATCAAACATAAAAGAGAGCAATAACAAATTCACATTTTTGTATATCTGTTTGATGGAACAAATCAATACAATTGGAGATGATACAAGTCCACTAAACAACCAAAATAAAGGACCTATTCTTAGAATTATTTAATAGTAAACCATAATAAAAACACACAATTACAATAATACAAAATGTCATCAACATTGGAAACTGAAATTTACAAGGGAAGAACCTAGTTAGGATTTCATTCTGTTGGGAAATGAACAAGATAGGGATAAACCCAGAAGATTCTTTCAAAAAAACACACTCATATGCATTGTTGTACTTTGGAATTTTTGGCTTTTTACAGAAAATTTGTCACAATTTAATTGGGCTTTTACAGAAGTGACAAGTCATATGGACCCATAATGTTTTTTGTACCAGTTTCCTAACTTTCATTTGGACAATTCCCATAGAGCTACCCCAGAACCTAAATATGCTAGGAGGTATATACTATAAACATTCAACATACATAGTTCATCAACATGATCTCAATAGGTCAAACACCTTGATTTCCATGTTTTCATTATTTTGCTCAAAAATTTCCAAGAGACCATTTCACTGGATTTCTGACTAGATTTCTCTTGGAACAATGCCACAGCAAAGCGTTTTTGACATTCATTACTCTTTTTATTGTGATATATTAAATATCCAAATTCACTTGTAAAGTCTGTTTTATTATGAGGAAGCAGGATGCCAAATATTTTGGCAGACTATTTCAAAATTCCATGACCTGTAACTTAATATAGGTTGCATTTGTCACAACATATTTTATTCACTATATCTCTGTTGACACTACATTTTTTGGTGTTTTGCATTCACTTGTATTCTTAGGCACAATGTGAGTTTAATCTAGAATCCCAGTCTACAGCATTTTGATCGAGAGAGTAGGTGCTAGTCAAGTATCAATTAAATCAATCCAATTAACAGCTCTACAGAAACCATGTCCAACTTCAAAAACAAACTTGAGGAAAGACACTAAAGAACTGTTGTTAAACAAAAAAATTGATGTATGATTCAGAGTGCAGCATATTACAAACAAAATTTTGAAGAGGCATCATGAACCTACCCATTACCTTAATGCCAAGAAAATGAAGGTTGAACAAAGATTGGCTCACAACTAAAACCATGCTTGAAATTGGGTACTGATCGCCACAGGCTATAAACCACCATTGAGGGCAGTCGGGCTTTGGTGACAAACAACCATGCCGGCAAAGAGATTGGGAGCTAGGTCAGAGAGGATTTGAAAGCAGCTGAACAGTGCCATAATGGTGATTTAAACCATTTACTGCCACCTGTTAATGATGATTAGAGGTATTAGAGTTTTGTATTTCAAAATAATTTAAATGCTCAGATTGTATCAAGACATCCCAAGGAGGGGAAATCATTATGAAGGGAAGTTTCCATCATTCAAGGGAGCAATGTTTCCTGCAGCCTGACAACTGTAACCATGTTGGAAGGTAGGGAAATACTATCCATGTTCGGCTATAATTCAATTGAATCAAGTAATTTATGGGTTATCTCCCTTATCTCCTGTCAGAACCATCCAGTTCATGTATCAATCTACCAAGATTTTCACAGTGGAGGGTCCTCAGACATTTTCTGAAGAAAAGAAAACATGCATGGGAGTCAAAAGGGCATGTTGAAGAAGCAGGGGTAGATGCAAAGAATCCCAAGCCCCTACCTCACACCCCAGACAAAACAGGGAGGCTAGGAAAAGTCCATAGACCTATTAAGGTTTAGTTACTGTTGGGAGGCAAGGAAAGTTCACATATAAGAACATAGAGAAGCCACAAACAAAATCATCAACTACTTAAGTTCATGAACAAATTGATGCATGCAAACATGAAGGTAAGGCTATAAGAGAGAAAGGGAGCATCTGCTATAAGGGTCTGTTATGGTTTTACCCAGGGAATCCCAGAGACACTCATGGGCAAAGGAGCATCATCCAAAACCATTGATTCACACTGGGAACTGAAATATTGTTCAACTGGGTTTGTATAAGATTCACTGATAACAAGAATATAGATATCTCAAGTGAGAATTATTTTCTATGAGAACTCCAATTATGTAAGGATATACACTAATTACAATGGAAGACATAAACTTCATGAGGAACACTATTAAGGATTGTGAGAAGCAAGCCATTCAAACTAACAATGGCCTAAATAATCCGAAAGAGGAGACAGGGAACCAAGGAGGATAGAGTGACCAATCTAGTGGTCCTTGTCTAGTACTCATCAAACAATATGGAGGAACATATAAGCACCTCAACTTTAGGTGTCCCATCCATTATGAGATCGCAAGGAGATACACTGACTCCACTAAGAATCCAGGGATTCCCTCAATACCTCCTTTCTCGATACCAACATGAGATGCCTGACTGAGTAAGTTATTATGGAACAGGAGACTGACCTTACAGGAACAATCAGGGTAGACCGGTCAGGCAGATCGCTTCCTTTTCCATGGGAAGACCGGCCAGGCCAAAGCTGCCGAATTATTAATCAGCTCATAAATGATCAGGCATGAAGCAGCTGCACATGCATTGGCGTATGCCAGCTGCCGAGGTATTGTGGAGAGTGTTTCTATTTTAATCAAGGAATGCTCAATTTTCAAGAATTTTTCTGCTCTTTTATAAATGCCTACATCTTCACAAAGAAAACATTATTTAGATAGGGAGGCCTTCACTATTCTATGTAATTATGCGGTGTGGTTTAAGTTTTATGCGGAAGTTAACCAAATCACATTATGCAATGGAAACATACATTCCAAATTTGAGACAAATGCATGGCTAACAAAACAACATTACAGTGATCAGATACTTTTTATTATGTTATTGGATTTTGGATATTTGACATCCTATTCTATTGCTGTTGGCTGTTTTCAGAATGGAGTGGATGTAAATTCATGGGATAGGGCACTGCTGCATTCTGCGAAGCCATATTTACATGCAAATGTGGACTGCACACCCCTGATTGCTGCTATTGTGAGCCGGCAAGCTCCCGTTGTCAAGTATTTGTTGAAGGTGATTACTTTGTCACTATAGGGTTGAATTTTAATAGCAATGCCACTATCAATATATTCTTATTAGAACTTGAGATATTATAAATTTTCAATATTTTAGGATTTACAATCTTAATAACATTGCATGTCTTTTTTCTCTAGAAATAAAAAATGCTGTGTTGTTATCTCATCGTAATTCAAAGTAATCAGATACCTCATGCAAACCTGAACATCTCTTGCTTTCATCTACCTAATAGATTTTTTATTGCAAAAAGCAGGTAGGTGCTAAGACAGATTGTAAAGTTAGCCTTGGAGCTTGGTCATGGGATACAGACTCTAGTGAAAAGTTGCATGTTGGGGCATGCCTAGCAGAGCCATATAATGAAGCATGGTGTGCTGTTGAGTACTATGAAGCAAACAGAGAAATTCTAAATATGTTGCTTGAATACACATGCCCTGATAGTGAGCATCGAAAGAAAACACTTATTTGTCATGCAGTTCTTTGCCGCAACTCAGGGGCAGTTGGTGCACTTTTAGATGCTGGTGCGAATGCTGATTTTTGTGTAAGGACAAAGAATGGACATGAATTCCGCCCTCTTCACATGGCTACTAGAATGGGCTGTCATATTATTATAAAGCAATTCATAGAATATAATTGTGATCTAAATGCAAGAACAGAAACAGGTGAAACTGCATTGACGCTATGTGCAAAGGCTAATCATCAAGACAGAAAATAAATTCAAGTGATCTCCAAGTGTTCTCTCCTCTTCATTTTGTGTCCAGATTTGGTGATACTGTGGTTCTTCAGAAACTTCTACAGTAGTCTGACATATATCTGAATGAGCAGGATAGGTATGGGTATTCTGCTGCCATGATTGCTACAATAGAGGGCCATATTGAGGTTTTCAAAGTTCTTTTTTTGCTGGAGCTGATTTGAGCTTGACCAATAAAAAGGGTGAAACAACCATAGTCCTCTTAGAATCCCACAGATGCAAAGACATTATCGAGATGGTTCTGCTGGAAGCTATTCTATCAAATAAATTGAAGGAAGAGGAGTTTAAAGGCCTCCACTATGTAGCTCGGAGAGTCAATGTAGAGGCACTAGGGAAACTTTTGAAAAGAGATTGTGCAATCAATGCCCTTGATGAGGATGGTTACACTCCTCTGATGCTTGCTGCAAGGGAGGGCCATACAGATGCTTGTAAAATCCTACTTCTCAGAGGATCTGACTGTTGTCTAGTAAATCATAGAGGTGAGACGACTTTGGCACTTGCTAGGAGAAATAACCTGTCAAGAGTTGCTGAAGGTGTCATATTGGATCATCTTTCACAAAATATGGTTTTTGTTGGTGAACAACTCTGTAAGCACACTAGGAAAGGTAAAGGTGCTCCTCATATGAAGATGGTTTGAATGCTTAAATCGGGATTGCTAACATGGGGAAAATATAGCAGAAGAATTGTTATTTGCAAAGAAACAGGGGTGGGACCAAGTGTTACATTCCGCAAAAATCATTGCAAAGGTGATGCAGATAAACCAACGATATTTAGAATTGTCACTGTTAAGGGAAGAGAGGTTCATTTTGAAGCTGGAAGTGCCGCAAACATAGAGCTTTGGGTATGTGGAATCAATCTGATTTCCAAAGAAATGACTACTTTGAATGGAAATGCAGTCAGGAAATGAAATTCTACAGGGAGGTAAATGTGGTATTTGTTTCTTCATTTGAATCAAACTCATCCAGTCTATAAATGAAAATCCACGGTGGAAATTGACTGAAAATGGTTTCTTTCTAATGCCATCCTCACACAAATGACATGATACTGATTCTCAACCATACAGAAGCTTTAACAAGTTTAAATGAGTACTGTAAATGTAGAGTCCTGGCCTTACTTTGAATTAAGATTGCATATGCAGCCTAGCATTTTCAACTACCAATGCAGTTAAATATGGAGGTCTCTTTTATCTTTACAATTATGTATCCTCACATTCTGGACAGCATGATAGGTGCTCAGAATGCTATCATTTAGAGTGTAATGTAAAAACAACATGAAGATAGATAGGTCGATAGATACATTAGGTTGTCCAAGCCTCTAGAACTATTTAACTTTCTATTGTGTGTTACGTGGTCAATTTTGGAGTTAACTGCAGAACCTTTGAAATGACCATTTAGACATCTTGAAAAATGTATGGGTTACAACTTCTATTAGGCAGCACTGAAAATGCCTATACATGATATCAGAGAAGTAAATACATTTCACATGACATTACATACTACAGTTTGATGTAATTAGTTCTTCTTGTATGAGATGTTCAACTTTTTGGCATTTGGCATTGGCAAGAATTGCCATTACTAAGTGATCAGAAATGTGACATGAAACTTGATTTGACATAGAAGTTGTAGAATTGGATTTTTTGAGGCTAAAGAGCTCAATGTGTAGCATATGCACTTGGAGATGGTTCCTTGCACGTCTGATTTTGTGTTATACTGTGTGCAATCTGATGAACCAAACTAACAAGATATTTTGTTTGTACAACTAAATACATGTTTTAAAATGACTAATGAAAACTTTTCAATTCCCATATATTGTTTTTACATTTTGATTATAAGTTCTAAATTTTATTTGTTGAAAGTTTGGGATGGCTTTCTCCAGCTGTCAAAATGATAATAAAAGTTTAATTGCAAAATTAAAATTAGAAGTCTGGTCTTGGATACACAATCAGATCTTGTTACTGTATGTAGACAACTGTTAAGCTTACATGGGCTAATACTTATCTTCCAGGATGGTATCCTTATCTGCCAAGTTGGCACACCTTATTTTCCTGGTTGGCATCCCATGAAATTATGAACTGTGAGCTTCTCCCAGTTTGTTATAAATACTAGAAATCTCCTGTATTTCAAGAACTTAACAATGTATAGATTCAGATTCTTGCTATCCTATTATCTATTTCTTGTGTCGAGGGCCATTTATCATCCAGGTTAAACCTGGATTTCTACTTGGTATCAGACCGGGCACTTCCTGCTCTGCTTTTCTGAGTGACTGTATTCAGCTCTGTTTTCTCCAGCGTTCCACCAAGTTTCCAGGACCTGGGAGTGTTGGAGTGGGGAAATGCACATGGGGGATATGTGCAGACACCCCCTGAATTTTAGGGAAATTCATGGGGGACAGCAGGATGTTGGGGTAAAATGGAGAGTGACGAGTTAAAGACTTAGTTTGAGGTCATCAGTATCTAGATTGAAAAGTTACAAGGAGACTGTACCATGGACTAGTCCTCTACATTCGGCATCAAAACACTTGACAGACACACACAAAGGCACATACATTCCAAAACCCAAATTTGTAATAATGAAAAGGTAACTGGATAATACCTCTACCATCTCGAAAACCCCACTCTCATCGAACATTTTGGCAAGCCCTTCACTGTCAACCTCAAAGGGGATATTACCCACATATAGTTTAGTGCCCTCAGGAAGAGGAGGATAGTCCTAGTATTCAACTGTCTCTTGCTCTACTTTGCTCTCTGTACCAATTGCTACATCTGATTCTTCCTCCTGAACCGCTTGAATTCCCCCAAATTGCTCTTCTGATTCTTTTCCTTCTGAAACTCCTGATGCAGGGGGGGCTCCTCCACTTCTTCTTCTGCTTGCACCAAAGGAATATCATGTGCCTCCTCTACCACTTTTGCCACAACTGGTGAATCCAGTGGCAATGATCTAATTCTTAGGACCCGCCTCCTGCCGAAAACATGGTTCAAACAAGAAATCCCATGGCGGGCATGGGATATCCCTGAATGACAAGGGGCAGCAATTGGCAAGGCCATCATAGGAAGCCTTGAAAAAGGAGCCTTCAGACATGCTGAACCTCCTCCTAAAGCTGTTACTACTGTTGCTTCTAATGAAGGCAGCACTTGGGTAGTCACTATTGAAAATCATGAAGCTGCCATCTTCACAAAAACCTCAAAAAAACCTACCCTAAAACCTTGGCAAAATTCTAAAACTACAAAAAACACACACCTTCGTACCACGACACTGAGAGGATAAGGTGTAAAAGGGATAAGATAGTAGGAGTCGGGTTGTTTGTGTTTCGACAAGATTTAGATATTTTTCTTCCATTTATATGGACAACTATATAAACATATAAAGCTTGAGGGCTATTTAGGAATGAGATTCGTGTTCGTGTCTTCATCTGTATATATTATTTGCTTTTGTTATAAAAAATGGGATGTTTATGGGATAAGATATGATTAAGATGGATTTAAGTTCATTTATGTTTTAATTTTGAAGTGGATTAAGTTTTTATGGTTTTAACTCGTTAGGATGGGTAGCTTAGTTGAAACATTACTTTATCTTTCATGGAATTAACTTAGATGAAAAATCACTTTACTTTTTATGTCATTATCGATGATATGATGAAACTCAAGGTGGAGCTCTAGTATCTAAAAATTATGTTAATGGTGGGAGTATGATAAAAAAATATTATGGGTGTTACATTATATAGAGTGTTAACATGTCTCATATGAACGAGATATTCACTATTTTGGGTGGATTACCAAGTTATGTCAAACAAGCTTAGTTACAAATTTTATTGATTTGTTAATTTAATATAGGGAGGATGATTGCAAGCATGTATTTTATTATCACAAGAAATTATTGGAGGACTAGAATAAATAAAAAAAGCATGAAAATAAGATGGCATTGATCATGGCTCATTCAATACATAATATCCACTACTATATCGTTCTTCACCACATCAATATCATGACCAATTCAAATTGCATGAACTGTATCTTGGGATGTTAGCTCATTAAAGGAAAATTTTCTCATTGGATATCCTTTCTCCAAGAATTTGACCTTAAATTTTATACATGTAAACATAAGAAAGCTTTGTCCCTCATTGATTTCATCACTGACTTCCCTACCCATGTAATTCAATGACCACTCAATAGTATTGCTCCTGATAAGCATATTTTTGTTATAGCATCGAATGACCCATGTTATGACATTATCTTGAACTACCTTTACACACTGATATTTGATCCACATCTCTCTCAAGATGACCATCAAGACATTAATCATTGGTGTCCTTGTTACCTCCTCCTTAAAGGCAACATGTATCAATGAGGAGTTGACATCATAGTATGTCAATTCCTAACTCAGAAAGAGGTCAAACAAGTTCTCAATAGATTTCATGGGATGCTTACAATGACCATTTATCAAGAATGGCCATCACCCAATAGATCCTTTATGTGGGATATTTGTTGGCTTTCTTTTCACATCACTACATTCATGAGATTAATCTATGCAAGAATTGACAAATTCTCACCCCTAAAACCTAAGCACAATCTACTCCTACATATCCCATTATCATTATTAACATTTTTTGCAACTAAGGGATCAACGTTATGGAATGTCACCCTATATCCTATTGTGACCACAAGTAGATTATTGGCCATTACCTAATTTATCAAATGGTTTAAGCAATGTTAACATTTGTCAACACTTCTCTTACGACCACCCACTTCTTCCTCAACCACATCATCACTTGCTTCAATGTCCCTAAATAATATAATCTCTCACAATGGAAAACATTTCAAACCAAAAATCCACAGACCAATTAAAGGCATCGTCGCTTAAGCGACACTTACTAATGCGTCGTCGCTTAACCGACGGTTATGAGAATAGCCATCACTTCACCGACGCTTGTGGCCACATTTACAAAAAAAAAATGTATCCTTGTGATTTTTGGTAAGTTTAAAAAGAGAAATCCACGCACTGGATTTTTCCGTTGGATTTTGGATCGAAATGTAGTAGTGGCTCAGTTAGAATACAACCTTATTCTAGGACATAGCTATATGTACACGATGCAAGCTCTGGCATATACCGTCTTCTGCCAAATGATGTTCCCTCACGATGGGAAAATCGTGACTATTGACTAGTTGAATTACCATGATCCACAAGCACCAACAACACCAGCTAATGTTATTCCCTCTATTGACACCACAGTTGAAAGCATCACCACCCCCATCATCCTAAATGTACTCCTAGGGTTGTTCATCGACACCTCTATGACAGCTTCCTTCCCCTTAGCATCACCACCATCTACGCCAAGTGATACTACAAATTTGTGCATGCTGTCATCCAACACTACTACACCACAACCCCGTCTGCAGCTGCAACCCCATCTGCAACCGCAACGCCATCCACAACTGCAATACCATCGGCATCCACAACATCATCCATAGCCACAACATTATGTGCAGCCGGAACCAAAACCCCATCCCCACATGCAACCTTCAAGGAGTTATTTGGGCTCCTCCCAGTCCACACAATTCTGTTCCTATTTCCCCTACCGGGTGTCATGAGTAAGCCAGTAATGGCTACCTTAAGCTTACCCATTTTTACATTGGGGATTCCTGTGTGGTACCTCGATCCACCATCCCAACCTCCAATGCCCTAGGTAGTCTTAACCCTAGTACAACCCATTGCGGTTGAATCTCATCATCCACCCGGCCCGTAAAAACCAACCACCGCACCCACACCCAAAAATAAACCACCACACCCATACCCACACTTCCCCACCCACACCCAAAACCAACCACCACACCCGCACCCACACCGCCCCACCCAAAAAGGCCAGGGGCAAAAATGCGAAAGCTACCACTAAACCTCAAAAAATCCTGCCTTGTTCCATCTGTGAAGAAAAGGGCCATGAAACTCAAAACTACCCTTAGATTCCCATAATCCACATGCATTTGGATTCCATGGATACAAAGGAAAACCTCGCCGTGGTGGAGCTCCCAAGTGGGTCAATAGTGAGAAACAAGTTGTTGAGAACAAACCATGCTTGCACCCTTTCTAGATTGTATGGACACTATTATCACCACTACTAGGACTTGTCCAAGTTTCTAATAGCCCTAGCTAACCTCTGAAAAAATTCCCTTGAAACCGAGATCACTCTCATCGAATAAATCCACCCCCCACCTTCTTCTTTAAATACCATGTCCATGTACATGGTGTCTAGTTCCATGGACCCACTTATCCCTCTAGTAACTGATAGCTCCTCCAACCTATGCCTTCATTGCTTCTGCAATGACGAGGAGATATTGGAGGCCTTAATCGCTCTTAAATACCCTTGGGACAATATGCACCATTGATCATTCTTCATCCCCGAAGGACCTGTGTCATTGTCAGATCATTTTTCAGTTGAGACCAAGGATTTCATCCATGGGAAAGTTGATTGGTTCAAAAATCCCATTCCGACACCTAATTCCTTTAAATAAGGGAACATGGCCAATATCTCACCATCCATTAAAATCAACATCTCAACCAAACAAGAGATTGTTGAGGACATCATGCTAGGGGCATCCCGCTCCACAGAGGAAGTCACTTCCTACGAAGCGCTCTTCCAAGAGTTCTGTGACATCTTTGCTTGGTCCTACACTGAAATGAATGGGTTATATCCATCCATTGTTGAGCACCATATTGACAAATGTCCTGATGTAGTACTAGTGCGCCAAAAGCAATGGCCAATCCACCCTTCCAAAGCCACCATGATCAAAACATAAATCAAGAAGCTGCGCACATCTGGCTTCATTTACCCCATCGCTTACACAACTTGGGTTTCAAATCCTATTCCCATGAATAAAAAATAGGGTACCATTCATGTTTGCATAAACTTCCATGATATAAATTGGGCCTGTCCCAAAGACAACTTCCCAACACCCTTCATTGATCAGATTATCGATGCATGCGCCAGACATGAGGTCTTTTCCTTCATGGATGGCTTTTTCGGATATAACCAAATTCAGATCCAGAAAGAAGATCATTACAATAATGCATTCACAACCCCGTGGGGAACATTCACATATCGAGTAATACCCTTTGGTATGAAGAATGTTGGAGCCACCTTCTAGCATACCATGACACACTGTTTCTGCGACCTCATCCACATCATGTTGGTCTATCTTGACAACCTCACTGCACGGTCACAAAAGCAAGCACAACACATGGACGACTTGTGGCAAGCCTTCTAACGATATCGCAAGTACAAAATCCTCTTGAGCCCTTTCAAGTGTGTTTTTTGTGTCCCAATGGGCCATCTCCTGGGGTTCATCGTGTCACACAAAGGAATGACCGCTGATCTCTTGAAAGTCCAAACTAACGTCACCTCTTTAAGTGACTTCAGTTCAACTTGTAATATAGTCTTGTCTAATTTTTTTACACATTTTTTAAAGTGATTCTTACATAGTGTTTCGTTGATTGCTCCAGATGGATCCTAACTTATGTTGATACATTGGATTTGCTGACGGAGCTAGCAGATGGTCTCCAAACCTTGCCTCAGCTACATGGGTCATCTACTCCCCATCGCATGAATTGATTCATATTGACACAATATGCGTGGGCATTACAACCAAAAACAAAACAGAATATGATGTTGTCAATGGCCTCTTGGCTACTTCCCTCCAGTTGCGAATTCTCCATCTTGATGTCTTCTTATACTCTCAGCTACTCGTCTCTCAGTTGAACAACTATTATTGGGTACATGACCCCTGCCTCTTTAGAAAACTTTTGCGCACTAAATAGATGGTTAGAACATTTGAATCCATCACATTTACACATGTTCCTAGAAGCCTCAATAGTGTAGCAAATCAAATGGCTAATGACATTCTAAATTGGCACATTCATCATTGCACATAGGAAACATACAAACGCAACATCATGCGTCATCATACATAAACATGCATACACATGTAAAAATACATCACATAGGCATTTCATTTCACATCATAATAAAAAGACTCACATATTAAACCATAAAAATCACATCCACGTGCGTAAAAAATATATAGATATATAAATCGCATGTCCAAAATATGTCCAGTATAAAATTAGAAGCCACATATGCTTTCTTAGCTGAATATACATAGTGATACAAAAAATCCTAAGTGTACCAATGCACTAGGGGCAGCCCCACTAGCTGCTAGTCTGACCCAGACTCATCCTCATCATCTGGCTTAGTATCATCATCTTCCTCAGAGGACTCATCGTCCTCTGCGGGAAGATCCCCTCGTGCCACCCAACAAACATAATCGCGGGCCACAACCATCCTCCTCATCACAAAGGTCCAATCCAGAGGCAGACTGTGAATGGAGGAAATCAGGTCATTGTCTAAACACTGCCACCCTACATCAGAGATCCCCTTAGCAAGAAGCTCCAAGTGTGCAAAAATAGCCTCCGCCTCCTGTCATCGCCTGCAAGGGTTCCCCGCAGGGATCGCTGCCTCCACAATCACAACCACCTCCCTCTAATCCCCATGCGGTGGGAGAGGACCAATATCTGCATATGCAAACAAATATGCCATCATTCTATGCATATAATCATGCAACTACAAAACAGCTAAACTACTCTATGTATAAATATGAGCACAAAAAAATCAAAAATAAATACTAGCTAGTCCCCATGCCTAGCCTACAGGTCAGGGAATCTCAGGGTCCCACTAATAGTCCATACCTACATACGGGTACTCCTCAATAACCACTAGGAGTTTCTTCCACTGTTCTAGTAGCTCCTCTATAAACAAGCAGCCCACTCTATCACTTCCCTCTCGCACCATCATCTGGCACCATCTACACATCCGCGACTCCTGCAGACCACTATCTTGCATTGCCCGATGCGGACGTAGAGTAGGTAATTTCTCAAAGAAGAAAGAACATAAGAAAGAGCCAAAACAAAAGCCTCCTCTAGATGCCCTCGCATGGTTCAACTAACACCGAATAGTCAGAAGGTACATCTGGGTGCACCCGTAGTAAGTACCCCTTATGGCATGCTCTACCATCTGCAGCTGCCCTCTAGATAGCTTGTGGCTCCCCGTGGAACCCAAGACATGTATCACTAGTGTCACCACATCCTGTGTTGACAAATCGTCAATATCACACGTCAAGATGTGTGTACCACGCACATACGCAGTAGTGTAACAATTCCTATTGTTATCACTCATAATGTACCCATGTTGTGAAAGGTAGATCTTGAGGTAATAGAAAAAACCACTTTAGATCGTATTTCTGACCTAATACAGTTAGAGAGGTATCTCTCACTATTTACAAAGTTTTATACTCATGATATTCAATCAAAGACAATTAGAACGTCAGATTTCTGATGGGACAAATAGGACAAGTTTGTTTTAAAAGACTTGTTAGGACAGTCATGGAGGAGACCATTGGGCAATGGATTCAACAATAAGATCTGAAATAGGTTGTAGGAGGTAGGGTTTTGAAGTTTTATGAATAGAGGAAAAATAGGCACCATTTCCTCGGTCTTGAGGTATTAGCAGGTTGATTAGTAGACAAAGGGAGACATCCCATCAAACAGAGAACCTAACTAGGGTGAATTCTGCAAGACTTCAGAAGAAAATGTTTTGAAAATGATTGAACAATGGACCCAAAGCATGCAAGATGAATTCTATCCCATAAACACTAAAGCTCAATAATGGAAGCAAATACAAAATGGAGTGAGAAACAGGATAAACAGTCGCATAAAGAAATTACTTACTAAAGAAAAAGATGGCACATGAATCTCTGCCATGAAAAGGATTAACATTCCTCCTCTACAAATTTCATTCATCTACTGAAAACTTGAAACCATTACAATGTAGAGCCTCTTCTCTATTGAAAATACCCTCTAAAACTATCAATTACATTTTAATTTATAGAATAATAACCTCTACCTAACCTTGAATTCGAAACCTAACTGAACTCTAAAAATAGAAACAGTTACAACAAAGTTTCTCCTGCATATCTCTAATGGTGATAGTTGTGTGAAATATGGGAGAGGTTTTTGTAATTGGACATTTTCCTGACAAAAATCATGTCTTATTTTCTCCAAAATCATCTCAATCTCCTCGGAATCTGCCTTTGAAACTGATGACTTAGATAACAAAATTGTAGATTTCTGGAAAAATAAATTGTGAATATCTTTTAAATTCTCCCAAATTGTGATTAATGTGTAAAAACTGAAGGAGGTTTTTGACTATAGGCCTGTTAGGAATACAAACCTCTCTCATTTTTGTAAAATTAAATTCCATTTGTCTGAAACAATTCTTTGAATTTGGTGGCTGAAATAGTCTTTTGGAAAACATGAAACATGGCCTGTAAAATTGACTTTGTTTCTCCTAAACCATAGCACCTGTGTGAAAAATGAAAGAGGTTATTGTGGATAGGTATGTTTTGAATAAAATAATCTCTTATTTTATCAAAATTCATATTCCGTTGATGTAAACAATTCTTTTCATTTCATGACTAGAATAGTCATTTTGAAATCTGAACATTTTCCCTCTGAAGATGACTTCAATTCTCCCAATCTGTAGCACTTGGGTAAAACCTGAGCGAGTTTATTGTAGATAATAATGTTATGATGAAAAAACTCTTTCAATTTTTGAAAATTCTTCTTTGTTTCTTGGAAACAGGTCTTTGAATAAAATGACTAAAACTGTCATTTTCAAAAAACAATATGCTATGTTGCTTCTAAACCTTGAATTGTTTAACTGTAATTCATAAATAGAGAACATATAGCATATATCCTTAAAATATCATATACTGTAGGAGTAATCCCATGAATTTATTGATCAAGGTAGCCATATTTGTTAATAGTGCCTCCAAACAATTGAATAATCCCAATCTTTGGCACACTCTCCATTGTAAATTTTGTTTGTAATACTTTAAACACATACCAATACCTTCACAAAATGTTCTCACTGTATATATTTCTCCAACACTTTTGGGATGATGTTCTTTTTGGGATTCCCTTCTGCATTGTTGAGTGGTGGCTTCCATTTTCTTGCTCTACTAAGATCAATTTCCATCTCCTTGATCAGACTCTTTATCTCTGCCATTTTCCCTTCAAATTTTTTCCATTTGAACACCATGAGACTTTGAGACAGCTCGTTGATTGTTACACAAAATCACTACCTCATTTGCACATTGATAACCAACAACTCCTTCTGGTGCAATGCTACCATTTGTATCATGAAACAACTTATCCAATGTGCTCATTCACCATAAACGAATGCAAATGAAAATGAATTTACCGAAGTCAACTCACTCTTTATACACGGACCTTTCCGTAGACTTCCTCAAGTTGTTTTTTCTTTACCGCTTTCATCAACGGAACTCACCAAAATTTACCACGTGAAAAGTGGTTTAAAATTATGCTACCACTCTTCCCTTTTAATTATCTCACACTTTTGCACTCTAGAATAGAATGGGACCATTGATGAAATTTCACTTTTTGTTTGAACCGTTGGATTATTATATGTGCTAGTGGTTTGATTATACCTTCAGGAATAAATAAAGGTAATAAATCCTGTGAAATCTTAGCACTTGAACCTTCATGGAGAACTTTCTTTGGTGAATACGAGGCCCCTCTTTTGGCTTGGAAAAAATATCCAAAATTATATAAGCTTGAATATAAATCCAATAATTGGTTTATAAAACCCATTTTATAAATTTCCTTCAAAAGTGAATAAAATTTTTTTCCCCACTTGTGAAAAACTTATTTCTCTTTTTACCTAAAATGCCTTTTAACCTCTTTTATTTGCCAACTTGGAAATAGCTTAATGAGAAAGCTTTGGAAACTAGCTCAATCACCCATGAAGGCAATAAGACCAATTCTGACAAAAATAAATTTAGTGCTAACACCTATCACGTAGCTCCTCCAGTGTCTCCCCTGAGACAGTACTGGCGCCAAGCCACCAACAACTCCCAACATAGGGAGCCCATTCAAAAAATACACATCCAACAACGTAATCTCAACACGCTGCCCCTGTATCATGAAGGCCTCCTCCCCAATGTCCTAGAATCTCACAAGAGTCTACAGTAGTAGACGTAAGCTCTTCATTAGGGGAATCTACATGCGCTTCAGTAATCCACAATAGGCCAGTGAACCATGCACATTCCTGTCTCGTAATGCCTCCTCTCGGAGGTCTTTCCAGTCTCGCTCACACCACTTAGTCTCAGGCATCTTGTACAAGAATAACACAATGGTCATCCATAGATTTCAGCAAAAAAGCCACCCAGGGACCAGGTCGCACCTGTCTAGCCCAAAAGAGAGACCAAGTCACACTTTTCAGCCTCATAGGAGCGACCTTAGCTCACTCCTTTCTGCCCCACAGGAGCGACCCAGTCACACCTATTTGGGCAGAATGAGCGACCCAGTTGCTCCTTTACCCACGAAAAGTGTGGCTTGGCTTGTGGAGGCATTAACAAGCTCACATAGGATCCCTAAGTTATATAATCCAAAATTTAAATCACTGAAAAAGATAGATTTTGCAAGAGCTCTTACCTACAAGTCACGGATCTCAAAACCGTCGGTCAAAACAGGAGAAATCAACAAAAGAAATTCAGGGAACACCTCTCCAACTCAATAGTGAACAGTGACAATGACACCTCACAAAGTGGTCCCCACCCATTTATAGGCCCCATTTGACCTATTTTATTCCTTTTTGCATAATAGGGCGATACGGAGTCCGTTTGAGACGTCGTTCACACCACCGGTTTCATAATTTCATCCTCTATCTTCTAATGAGACCATCGTCTCATGTTTAATAAGTAATTTTTAGGACATATTCTTTAGAGTTACCTTGGTTTATGTACCATGTTGTGATACAAGTGTCTCCGGACCTGTACTTTTGTCACACCTTCCTACTGCAACTTATGCGGGATCTCGTACCATCTCCCTGGAAGGCACATCATTTTATTGTTTCAGCATATAACTGTATAATCTATCCACCGTAACTCACGCGGGTCCGTGGACCACTTCCCAGAGAGCAGATCATTTATTTCACATACATTTGGCATATAAATATCTCTAAACTTGCACTCATAGCACATGTAGTCCAATCCATCCACCACAACTCACACAAGACTCTCCAGACCTCTGTTTGAGAGAAACCTCAATTTGCGTGCCTTTGTCGCACCGAATCAAGTGCCTCTACTGTGATCTATCCTGTGCATGTATTGGTATGTTCAAGAGCCACCTACTCCATCCATACCACATCGATGACCTTTGGACCACTCTCCATTGTCCTGACATGGGGACACCTTCAATTCCTCCTTGATCAGTTGACCATACTGGAGTTTTTGTTAAGCTATTTTCTGACTCCTAAAAGAATGAAAAGTTTGTCAAGCATAGCTACTTCCTTTCTTGATTGTTAAAGTATAAGAAAGTGAATCTACATCGTCTCATTTATCTCCTTTTGCATACTATGTAGACTACCATCTAAAGAGGACCACCTTGGCACATTCAAGTCAAGACCATTCCCCTCTGCATACTTTTATGCTTTATCGAGCAGAGGGGCTGAACTTTACAAAAAAGCTCACCATGGGTTTTCGTTAAGCTATTTTCCAGCCTTCTCATCAAGAAAAGATTACCGAGCAAACTTGGTTTCATTCATGCTCGTAAAAGTATCTGAATGACCGTCGAGTCAGTATAGGTTTAAACTTTTCCGGCCTGATTGGACTACCAACTGTTGTCAAGAAAATTGCACCTTCTGCGGATAGAAGTTGTTCCTCTAGTCTGAACGGTTCAGATCCAGAACAAATGAGTGAACAACAAAGGATGAAGACCTTCCCTAAATTTTGTAAACACCTAGAATAATGCTTTGATGATGAACCTGTGTACCTGGGGAACATGTCAAACAAATAAGAACATAAAAGCTACCAGAAAATTATTCACACATCCATACTAATGACTAAGGAATCCAATAACATATACATACGAGATCAATACAACAGATATGTGGGACAAAAATAAACTTTGCATTAATAAATGAATGAAGAAGCTTGCAACCATTGCCTTAGTGTTGACAAACTCCTTGACATGACAAACACCTCATCCTCGATAGCTCCAACTTGCTCTCTGGTGTTCTCCAATGGATTGGACTATATAGTCAATTCAACAACATAACATTACCATTCAGTTCTCTCTCTCAACTATGGATATGAGCTTGTATTTATAGGGCTCAATGGATAGGGATAGTTGAGAGAATTGTGGGTGAGGTGGATCTAAGATCCTACCAAGAGGGATCTCGACTCCAACTAACAAATATTGATAGGGATAAGGGAGGACACGAGGCTCAAGTTCTAGAAGCCTCAAGAATATTCTATTTTTCCATTTTTACCAAGGGTATCACTTTTGTTCCCTTATGACAGAGCAATTTAGGTGAGAACCACTTCAAGAACATAGCATATATGTGGTGGCACCGCTTTTCTATAAAAGAACACAAGCGATGCTGAACAAGGTACTACTCATCAACCAAAGGGAAAGCGCGGTGCTAGGTTTTTTCATGTAGAATTGATATCTAGAGCAAGTTTCCACTCCAAGTTTGAGATTTAGGGAAAACATAGGGGTTAAGGATCTCATCACATGTTGGTGATAGGATTTGGGTATAACAGAATTCCCCCCAAAGCATGAGGCTTAGAGGGATATGATAACTGAGAGATTTGAGAGAACAAGTTGTCACTTCGAGGTGAGAGTCAGCTAGGTCAGAGAGTGTCGTAGAGTAGGCATCTATAGTACATCAATACTTTTGACTCATAGACAAATGGAACCAACTCATGGCTACAAACCAATACAAGGCAGATCCATGAGAGGAATAAACAACCATGGCTACTAGAATACAGCGTAAATCCATGTGACAGAGGACTCAAACTGGACATAGCTACTAGACATACAATGTAGATCTATGTCATACATACACAAATTTGAGCACAACCATTACCATACAAATGTGAATCCATGCTTGATATACAAAACTCCATCACAACCTGGGGAAAGAAATGAGTTCTAAACAAGTACCCAAGGTCTTCGTCTCATTTTCCACAAAGTACGATTATATCCATGTGATTACAATGTTTTGAAGTCGAACATAGTAGAAACCACTTGATTACCAGCCAATGATGTGAACCATTAATAAGTGCGAGGGAGATCACCATTGATGTTAATGATTCCCATGGTACCCTAGTACAATCTACTGAGTGTGAATAGATGTCTTGATGTCGAACACCCAGTCGATTCTATCGATCAAAGGTCAATGATGTGAACCTTTTTCAAGAGCAAGAGAATATATCATTGAGGCATACAGATCTCAAGGTACTAAATTTGTTTCTAAGACTAATTCCCAGAAAATGACCTAATGTCGACAGGAATAGTTTCGCCGAAAGAGGGCCATGATGAATCCCACATCGACGACATGAAACTCAGAACAAATTTATAGAATGATGTGAATAAGGTAACCATAAGACTGAATCAAAAGTACTGACACAGAGACTGTTCTGACTGCAAAGGAAAACGTATTCAAATTCCCTTTGAACATCGGGCGGCATGACAAAAGACTCGGTAGCATGACTAGACCAGACAAGCACACAGTGCGATAGTGGACAATGCATTATTTTGAAAGACTCAAACGAGTGAAATGACTCATGAAAGTGGATCACCATGGAAATCAGTTGAATACCCAATTGACTGAAATGATATGCAGACAAGTGCCATGTTCAAAGGTAACGACAAACTGCCATTTATTTGCAAAATGATTCCCTTCCCATAATTTCCCCATCATGGTTGATGAGTGCCTCTTTTCATTTTTATGAGTTCAAATAAGGTAACAAACACTCGTTATAGCCCATCCAAAGACAAGTCCAAACTCATATGTTTTATGAACCTGAGAGAGGAGGGGTTTGTTCCCGAAAGAGGGTCTCTCAATGTTTAATTTAACAAGTCCAATGAAATTTAACTCGGTATCATTCATGTTTAGAGAGTCTAACTGACCACAGAAGAAGACCTCACAGGGTCCTTTTTTGTAAAATAGTTCATCTCAACCAAAAAAGTGATAACCTACCATTAGATGAACAACTCTTCAAGTGCTTTAAGGAGTGTGAATAAGACAAGATCACTCGATAATATTTTCGTATTTAAGGACACCAAAAGAGTTTAAAGAAGACTCCACTAGGTCTCTTTTCATGATGAGGGATTTTACGAGTCTGAAAAGAATCAGAAAAGGACTTGGACCTTTGATGCTAAGTTTGGAGAGCATGACCAAAGTGTCGCAATAAATGCTCAAAGACTTTTTCCATTTTATGGTAGTGCGAAAAAGTCAAAAACAAACTCCCAAAACGTTTTACTGCTACCACTCTTTATCCTGCAATGACTCAAAAATAGCTGTTAAAACTCTCCAATAAATGACATTAAAGGATTATGACTAAGATATTTTCAAAAAATATGACATGCCAAAACCTAGAATGCTTATAAAAGTTATGTAACTAGTAAAAAATAAAACATTTTACCATTTACCCATAGTGGAGAGCCTTTGGAGCATTTTCTTGGCCAGATTTTCAACTGTTGATCCTGGAAGCATCTACCGTTGGATTTACACACCTTCAGTTTGAGGTAATAGCTTAAAACCATGGATTCAAGCACCGCTCTTATCCCTTGCGGGATAAGCATTACACCGCTAGAACCATGCCTAAAATTCTTGACATAGGCGGTGCCACGGCTTGTCCACAATGGGACACAAGCAGTGTCGGCCGTGGGCAAATAAAAATACATGTACAAGGCAAAATAGCTCAAATTTGATGATTTCAATGATTGGTGATGTTTCTCATTGGCCTTGTGATGGTTTTTGATAGGTTCCCATTGATAAAAAATGGTCATATGGAAAGAGAGTAAACATGGCAATGATGATGCATTTGCCGAACAAAACGCAGGTTGTATAGCCGCGTTGAGAGACTGTGGTATTTTAAAGTTTTTCCACACACCCAACATGGTGTCACATGAGCATCTATTAGAGCATATCCTCTGGATGTGGAATCCAGAGCAACAGTATTTCGAGGTGGGTTCTCATATATTGACAATTGAAGTAGAGAATATCTACTTCCTGACAGGCCTATCAAGACAGGGTGCTCCCATCTCTTTGACTGGTTCCCGTGGAGGGGACATCACTACTTAAGAATTGATAAACTGCCATTGTATTCCTGGGACCAGAACATCGGGGAAGAAAATCCCCATAAAAGCAGTGGTGGATGGCCCTCTATGGATAATTTTATTTAGCATGCAAAGAGTGGCAGGGAGCTAAGGAGTACATCAGGCATCTGGAGTGCATATTCTCTATGCTATAAAGGCCATGGTACCCACAGTTTTCAACTAGGTGGAGGCTTTACTCCCAGTCTTCAAATATCAGCTGACCAAGTGTTGGTAGGGGGAGCCAAAGTAGTTTTGTTTCAGTTCCATTCTAGCATGTTTCTTTTTCTAGCGGGCTCCCCAGATGATACCCCAGGTGGTTTTTACAAAGTTGAGGGCGTGAGACCCTTGCATGCTGATCTGGGTCTGGATCATGGCTCACATAGGAGCAGGTAGAGGCAAGGTAATGTTCGATGACCCATTCTTCTGATGGTTGAAATATCAGCTCCTCATGGTGTAGGAATATGCATATGCGGGCACTGACTTCAGTGGTGACCGAGATCTACCGCTTCCACCTAGTGGACAGTGGGGTGATATCGGTAAGAAACAAAAAACCTAAAATGGTAATTGTATTTTTATGTTTTGATGTTTTATATTTTTTATGTGTAGTAATGAGGCTTGAATGTTTTCATGCAGATGTCGGAGCAGCACGACTTGGGGGATCCTCCCCACTAGATAGGTGAGTCGGAGCTCACTTTGTACCATAGGGAGATGATGTGATAGGGGAGCTAGAGGAGAACCTCGATAGGTTGACTCTATAATCTCATATTCCTCAATTGATGACCTCCCACTGAGGTACCAGAGGCCCACTGCAGGAGTACAAGGTCCTTTTAGTAGACTGCTACGTCGTGTAGCCTGGGTAGTCATGTGTTACCACGAGCATCACTAGATTATGGGCTGCATGATGTATTCACTGAAAGCTGATAGATAGCTTTAGGACTTTGTATGATGATTTTTTACCTGAAATCCTGAGTGCTTCAGATGAGGTCTCATGACCTATTTTTTGTAAAACATGTTTATATATATATATATATATATATATATATAGACTTCTACTTTGGTGCTTATATGTCTGAAATGGTGAATGTATTTTATATGAGTTTTATGTGTATTTTATAGTTTATTTACAGTGAACCATGTTTGATTTTCATGTCATGAATGGGCAATATGCTAGTCTAGGATGTAATTTGCCAATGAGTCGGCAACTACATTATATTCCCTAGGGATATGCCTATAGGTAATAGCTTCAAATGACCTTTCCAATAAACGTACCCTCTAGAAGAGACGAAGAAGAATGGGATTCCTAATGGTATAGACATGGTTTAAATGACAAACCACTAGTTGTGAGTCCATCAAAACTACCAAGTTACGGACAGCTTGGGAGGCAGCTTCAGTTAGAAGACCTATGATTGCTTGATACTCGACGATATTGTTAGTAGCAGGGCCAATACAAACTGCTCCTAAACTGACCAAATCGTAAGCTGGGGAATATAGAACCCAAGCAACTGAGGCAAGATTCAAGGTGTGGCAACAAGCACCATTAGCAAAGCTGTAGAAAGCCATCTGCTGTACACAACCAAAACATGGTATAAACAGATATGGACACTAAACTCAAAACCATATTGAAAATACTTAAGCACACTAAAATTCAAGTAATATACATATATACAAGGTACTATACAAGAAATATCTAGGCATAGTACCTCTTTAGGTACAACCCATTGCAAGGTTGTCCTAAGGGGATTCCATTATAGTCCATGAGCTCATAGGCCCGTTTCTCTAAAACTATGGAAATAACGAAAGGACCATACCACATGGATTCAAACATTCATTTCCCTAGTTTGTCATATCCCTGATCATAGGTCAAAACTAGGTCACCTTCATTAAAGGAACAAGGTTGGATAGACTTGTCATACTGCGCCTTGACCCATTTTTTGTGTGCCTCATTATCTAAGGTAGCATCTCTTCTAGTTTCATCAAGGTTGTTCAAGTAGAGAAAACTTTCTTCCTCTGTGGAAGTGTCTAGGAGAAGTTCGACGGTAAGTTTCAAGGATGGAATCTGACATTGAATTGGAAAGACAACTTCTAGTCCATAGATAAGCTGGAAAGGTGTGAAACTAGTAGTTTTTTTCATCGAAGTCTGGTAAGCCCAAAGAGTGGAGAAAAGAATATGGTTCCAGTTGGATTTATGGCCTCCAACCATCCAACGCAGCATTGTTTTCAAAACTTTGTTAATGGCCATGACCTGACCATTAGCTTGCGGATAATAGGATGTAGAGTTTTCATGACGAAAACCTAGCTTGGCACTTAATTCCTCCATCATTTGATTATGGAAATGTGATCCGTGATCAGTAACTATGGACTACGAGACTTTGAATCTTGCTATCACATGATTGAATAGGAAGAGAGCAGCAATCTTACCATCCTATGCATATGTAGGCATGGGCTCAGCCCATTTTGTAAAATATTCAATGGCTACAATTAGGTAACCATGCCCCCGGATTAGGTAAGCTTACAATCCATATAATCGATCCCCCATTTGGTGAAAGGGCCAAAGACAATGAAAGGGTGTAATGGATCAAGGGTGGGTGCACTTTTTCGGATATAAATGTTGACAGGGTGGGAATTTCTTAATAGCCTCATGACAATATTTAAAGGATGAAAGCTAGAAATAGGCAGTGTGGAGGATTTTCTAGGCTGTAGCCATCCCAGATAGATGACCGCCACATGCTCCAGAGTGGAAATCATTCAAAACTTGTTTTTCTTCCTTGTGGGTAAGGCATCACTGGAGAATGGAATCGATACCATGTCTATACAAAGTATCATTCAAGATGAGGTAGTATTTTGCGTGGTGAAGGATACGACGGTGATCATCATGGGATATAGTGGGATGAAATATTTGTGTCTAGATATAAATGAGCAAATCTCCATACCATGGGTCAGTAGTGCTTATCAGGAATAGGAATTCATCTGGGAATGAATCACTGGGCTTAGATTCTGTCAAAGCATATGGAAGATCACACATGAGCTCAGCAAAGACCAAGGATTTCTTTGATATAGCTTTGGAAAATTCCAGATCAAACTCTTGTAGGATGACTATCCATTGAGAATAATTGCCCCCAAGCACTTGACGATTCAGGATGTAATACATAGGGTTCTGGTCTACCAATATGGTGGTTGTGTGGAGCAAAATGTAGTGACAAAATTTTTGAACAACAATGACCATGGCCAATGCTAATTACTCCATAAATGAGTACCGAGTTTCAGAATCCATGAGATTCTTACTAGCATAGTAGATCATGTGCTCCTGACCGTTGGGATTGTCCTACATGAAAACCATAGCAATGGTAGTAGTGGAGGAAGCAATGTATAAGATAAAATCCTTTGAATAATCTGGGGGGTGTATCATGGGTGAATGAGTCAGAGTGTGTTTGAGATTATAAGGCTCATTGGGCTTGGTCATCCCAAAAGAATGCAGTGTCATTCTTAAGGAGATGCATATAACCGTGTGTTTTCTCTACAAAATTACACATGAAATGGCGGAGGAAGTTTTCCTTCCCTTGAAAACTTTGGAGTTCTAGAAGGTTGGTTGGGGCTAGTAGGGCTTGAATAGATACAATTTTTAATGGATATATCCGGATGCCATCCTTATAAACCAAAAAACCTAACAGGAGTCCCGTCTCAACCCAAAAAACACATTTATGAGGATTGAGCCATATGTTATAATGACAGCATGTCAGGAAAATGTCTCTAAGATGACCAGGGTGGTCCTCCCATCACTGTGAATGAGCTGGGAGGTCGTCAAGGTACGGTTCTACGATATGTTTTATATCATTAAACGCATAGGACATAGCATGCTAGAAAGTGGCTCCAGCATTTTTCAGGCTAAATGGTAACTTCCTGTATGCAAATTTTCCCCATGGGAAAATGAATGTTGTCTTGTTCTGATCGGTGGGTGAAATATCAATTTGATTATAACCCAAAAAGCCATCAATAAATGAAAAGATGACACTTCTGGCATAGTTGTCGATAATCTAGTCGATATGTGGAGTGAGAAAGTTGTCTTTGGGACAAGCTTTGTTCAAATATCTGAAATCAATGTAGACTCTAATGGTGCCATGATTTTTATTGACAGGGATGACATTCGATACCCATTCTATCATGGGTATGAGATAAATATACCCTGCTTTTAGAAGCTTTTCTATTTCATATTTGATAGCTGTGGCTTTCTGTGGATGGAATTGTCTCAGTTTTTTCCTGATGGGTTTTGCAGTGGGATAGGTTTTTATTTCATGAACCACAATGGATGGGTATATCCCTAGCATTTCTTCGTAAGGCCAGGAAAAAACATCTCGAAATTCTTTGAAAATTTCTCTATATGCTTCAGATTCTTCTGCTGAGCAGTTCTACCCAACATGAACATGCTCAAGGGTTCCAAGCTTGGTTGATATGTCAATTGGATTTGTTTGAGTGATGTTGCATAGGTTTCCTTCATAATTCATGTTTTGCAACAATATAGGAGTTTGAGGTGTTTTGAAAATATCAGTAGAAAAAAGGGATGCAACATCATGGTCTACCGAACTGGTGTTGGGGAGGAATGAGGATCTATGATGATGATCCTCCCATATAGGCTCATTCGTACTCATGATATCCATAATGGACTCATTGGAAGGAAAATTCTGGTAGATAATCCAGAATAGGAAGAGAGGGTTCTAACCAGTAAGGCAGGTGGTAAGGGTCCGGAGCCACTAGATGAAGGTCATTAGTGTGGTCATCAGAAAGGGTTTGGATAACATTGTACATTGCTTGATTCATACTCAATGAGGTGGAATCAACAATTTTTTTTCCATTTGGATCATAATAAAACAAAGAAATCATATTTACCGTCACAGTGTCTATGTTAGGAGGGTTGGAGGGAAAAATCCCCATAAGGAAAGACTCCTTCAGCATGCCTACCCAAATCGACTAGTAAGGAGGAGGGGACTGGCCTAACATAGGAATGTTATTAGTCGTAGGGGTAGTAACATCCATAATATAGAAATGAAGCTGGTCAATGGTTACAATCCTCCCCAAATGCAGAAATTGGACAGTTCGAAATATCGTTGAAGCGACAACAGTCATGGCATAAAACCAATTTATTCCTAATAGGAGGTTGTAATCTAATAGGGCATCTACTAATTCGACTTGAATAGAAATAGTTTTACCCCCAATATCGACTGAAAGGGATGGTATGAGACCATGGGGCTGGAAACATCGTCCATCAAAGGCTTTCAGAGTCATTGGTGATGTTACAAACTTGGGAGAGCCAATAACTTTCCAGCAAGATAGGGACAAAACCGAAGTTGAAGCTCCTTCATCTAAGACAGTTCTAAAGACCTTCTTCCCGACTAATTTCATTATGATTTGCAAAGAAATTTTTTGAGGTAGTCAAGACTTATAGTTCTCGACATTGAAATGAATCAAATTAGTGTTGTCTAGGTCTAAATCTCCTAACGCAGTTATCAAGTTTTTGCATTGTGTAGGACAACTTTGGAGTACTTCCAAGGTATACATAGCACATGGTTCCTGAGCAATATCTTCAAATACATTATCAAATTGAGAAGATCAGGCATTAGGATTAAATACAACCTTCCTAAGGGTACTCTTGGGTGGACAGAAAACCATGTCGAGATTAGGTTTCTTGATGGTTAGGGGACCAGTAGATGAGGACTCGGGAGAACCAATAGAGGGAGCTTTTCATGAAGAAGAATTGTCTTCTTTATTATCTATGGGTTTGTCATAATTCTGACTTCGAGTTTGCAAACTAATAGTGCTTAAGGATATCATGTGAATTTCCTCTGAAGAACTAGAATTTCCCTGATTAGACATGTGGTCTATCAGCTGTTGTTGAGAGGGAAAAGGATCCATGAGAACTGCTGGCAAGGGATTAGTTTTTAAAAATTGATTGATTTCATCATTATGAGGATAGTATTTCATGAAGTGGTCACCTCCGCATAGAAAACATGAATATTTATCTTTTATTTACCCTTTATCGTTCTCATTGATGGTTGGTTTTGGATTCTCCTACTAGTTTCGAGGTTTTTTGTTTTTAGATTTACCTTTCTTTTTATTGTTGTTGGGAATTTGAGTAATTTGAATGGAATTGACCTCAGCAGAAACATTGGGAGTTGAAGGAATAGGGGTGGAAGTTTTGGGTTGCTTGGAAGGTTTTGCTATTGGCAGGGACTGGATTGAACTAGCAATCCCATCAATATGGGTTTCTGTTGGTGTCTTCGAAGGATCGGTGCTGGGGCGAGGAGCTTTAGGGATCAAGTCATACAATGTTTCGGACTGGGAATATACCAAGTCCAGATATTGGGCTCGACTAATGGCTTGCTCTTCGGTAACATAACCGCCCATAGCCACATCTCAGGCAATTGGAGGCAACAAAGATTTAGTAAACCAATCAGCTAACAATTGATCCGGAATAGGAGCCTTAATAAGTCTTCTTTTCCTTCTCCACTCATGGATATGATCGGATATGTGGGTGGAGGTGTTCTTATGTAGAGAGGTTAAGAGATATGTACTCATTTCATAATGGATAGGAAGTTGAAATTTTGTAAGAAAGACAGTTTCCAAAGAACCAAAATCCACAAACAAATGTTGCGAAAGTTCAATGTACCATTTCGCGGTGGTACCGATCAAAGTTCGCTGGAAGAGTCTTAAATGAATTGAATCATCCATAAGGGAGTTTGAAGAACACCACAAATGTAATGCCATGACATGGTTTTTTGGATCATCTCCCTACTTCCCATTGAATTTTGGGATGTCCAATGGTAACTTTACCAGAATGGGAGGCCACAAGGGGTTATGTCGAATGGGATCATTAATCAACTTGGAAAAATCAGGCAAGTCCAAAGTTGCTAGGAAAGGTAATTGGCGATTAGGATATACGTACTAGTAGTATTGATAGGGCATATAAGTACCAGTAGGACTGTAAGTAGACTGATAGAAAGGTTGTTGTGATGAAGAACTGTCAGAAGATCCACATGTAGGGGGTTGATTTCTGGGATTAGGACCGTTAGGACCACTAGATCCTCTAGGAGGAGGACCTCCAGGGCCTCATGGACCACCAGGAATATTGGGACCACTAGGAGCACTTGGAACACTAAGAGGAGGACCACTAGACCCTCCAGGACCCCTGAGAGGTAAACCTCTAGAGCCTTCAAAACCACTAGGAGGAGGGCCACTATACCCTCCAGGACCATTAGGAGGGAAGCCACCAGGCCCCCGAGAGGGAGGACCTCCATAAGGTGGTCCTCCGGCACCCCCCGCAGTACGTATAGGTATCCCTCCCATAGCTGGCATGTAGGACTAGTTAGGTTTCCTCCATGGAGTGAACGTATTACTAGGATATGGAATTCCATCATAAGGAATTCCTATAGGAGTAGGTTGGTAATTGACATTTCCTATAGGTACTTGATTTGCTATGTAATCATACCCCCAAGAGGTTTGATTGGTTACAGGTTGTGCCCCCAAAGGTTGACCTGAACTGGATGGGGGGTTAACCACATTCGTATGGGTAGGAGGGACATAAATCATATATTTCTCTATACTAGAGGTCTGTCCATGACTAGCTACAATTCCAGTGACATGTAACATAGGTTGTGATGGGGGTTTCCTCCCGGCACTAGAAGGTATTGATGAAACAGGTATTGAATGTTGTTCCCCAGGTGCGGAAGACCCAAGAAGATTTGGAATAGACATAATATGGAAGGTGGAAAGGTTGGTAGTTTGACCTAAATTATGTAGAGTCACAGTGTGATCTAGAATAGGTTCAATGGGTTTCATAGAATCAACAAGTGAGTGATATACCGCAGGCCAAGGGTCTGGATTACGAGGAAAAACTGTTGAACAAGGTGGTGGTGTACCCAATATGTTATCTATTTTCTTCTCAAGTTCTCTTGCATGGAGAATAGCTACATGGTATTGTCTACATTCTTCTTCATTTGGTGAAATATCTTCAGAAAAGGTTGGAGGGGGGCCAAACGAAGCAATGGCCTGCCCTATAAAGGTATCCCAAAACGGAGCATTGGGACCATAATTTAGATGGGTAGTATCATCAACATGGCCTTCCATGGAAGAATGGAATGAAATATTTCCCCTAGAAGGTTTTTGGACCAAGGGAGGACCGTGTGAAGAATATGGATCTCCACTTTCTGCAACCACATTTTCTCCCACTTGGGAGTTGGTAGCAGCTCCTTGGTCGATAGCTTCCATAAGATCTTCTCCTAAAACAGGAATAAAATTAGGTGGAAAGCCCCGTACTCTTCTAGAATATCTTAATTCATCCAGTATGTACAGTTCCTATCTAACCTAGGGTCTCAAAACTAGAAAAACACACCAAAAGTTTCCCTACTCAAGCTACAGGCCAAACAAGCAAACTTAAAAGACAGAAGGAGTTCAGATAGTCCGGTCTCTCACCAGGATTGTCAAGAAGGTGCCACTCATGATATACCACAAATGTACATGCATAGTAATCTCCCTGAATGTTCTTTTCGGTGTATGGATCCAAGGAAGATGACCAAAGGGCTTTTCTCAGATAGATAAGGTATCGTAGTGGGGTCTCCCAATATACGCAAGGTACGTGGGAGCTCAAATCGGTAGTAGTTCTCTCTAATGCACAACTTTTCACAAGGGGCCTTCCTATATACAATCGAGTACATGAAGTACCTTTATATATACCTTAAGGGTACGTGAAAGGCCATTCAATATACCAACGGTACATGGAAGAACCATGCGAGTCCCGGGATGTAGTGCAGACGAGTAACAAAAGCTCCTATGCTTAACGACACCCGAACACGTCTCTAGCCTATCACTCAAATTGATATGTAAATTTTAAGCCTATAACTACTGTTAATTTTAAAGTGGACGGTTAGGTGAATGCAGGGAATTTTGACAGAAAAAGTAAAACCATACAGATATGTAGATGCAAATATTTCACTTTACCGTTCGAGGTATGCCTACTTACAGGAGGGAAAGAGAGTATTTTCTTTTCATTTTGAAAACAAAAAATTCCCAAAAAACTACTTTGAACAAATCAAATTCAAAGACAAGAAACACATTCCAAACTCATTTTTCTTTTTGAAAGCAATCATATGGGTAAGATTCTCTTTTCCTAAAAGAAAAATAACAAGCTCTCTACATGCATATGCAATCTATTTTTTCGATTTTTCTTTTTAACATAGATAGATCTAACTTAAAACTACACTATTTTTTCTTTTGATGAGATAGTAATAATGCAAGAGAGACAAAAGAACAAAGAGAACTTGAAAGCTTGTGAGGGTAATCAAAGATCCAATTCCCTATGCTCAGTAATAATAATGACCTAATATCAACAAATTTTTTCTTTTTTTAAAAGAAAAAAAGAAGTCCTCTATGGAAAAAATGAAATTAAGATGACAAGCAAGTGGTTTTTCTTTTAGTTTTTATAAATGAAACGAAAAGAGATCTAATTGAAGCCTAAGCTTTCAAAAATTCCTTTCAAAATTTCAACCAACAAGCATGAAAGAAAATGAATAATCAACAAGCCTAACCTAGATTTTGAATTTTTACAATAAAACCAATTTTACCACAAAATTTTCAACCATGAGCATTCAGATTCAAACAAGCTTGATAGTGCAGGGCTGAAAGCTAACAAACTCTAATTTTTTCAAAAAATGATAAAAAACAAGTTCTGGAACAAGGACTACCTAGCATTGCTCTAGAGGGGTCTTGCACAGAGTGGTTCTGGATGAGCACCGCTTCTGGATCACAGCACTCAGGCAGTGGCACTGCTTCTAGCTAACGGGGTTCAGGTGGTGGCACCAATTCTTTCAAACATAACATGTGTAGTTCCTTGAATAAATGCAAAACACAAAGAGAATGATATTTCAAATTAAAAATTGCTCAGATCAATGTAAAGACTGATGAATTGATGGTAAAAAAGAGCATATAGGTGGGAATAGTTCAGATCTGAATAGATCTAAAAGTTTTAAACCAAAATTTACTAAGTCAGATGGCCGATCTGACTGAAGAGAGATAGAAATTGGATCCTGGATTCGAACAAGTGTTCAAGGACTGAGGAAGATCAGATAAACTAAAATTTTCTTTGTTCCCCAGCAGAGTCGCCAGATTTGTTGTCAGGAATATTGCACCTTCTGCAGACATAAGTTGTTCCTCTGGTCTGAATAGTTCAGATCCAGAACAAATGAGTGAATGACAAAGGATGAATACCTTCCCTTAATGTTGTAACACCTAGAATAATTCTTTGATGACAAACCTATGTACCTGTAGAACATGTCAAACAAACAAGAACATCAAAGCTACCATAAAATTATTCACACATCCATACTAGTGACTAAGGAATCCAGTAACATATACATGTGAGATCAATACAACAAATATCTAGGATGGAAATCAGATTTGCATTAAGAAATGAATGAAGAAGCTTACAACCATTTCCTTAGTGTTGACAAAATCCTCCACAAGAAAAACACCTCATCCCCGATAGCTCCAACTTGCTCTCTGGTGCTCTCCAATGGATTGGACTAGATAGTCAATTCAACAGCATAACATTACCATTCAGTTCTCTCTCTCAACTATGGATATGAGCTCGTATTTATAGGACTCAATCGATAGGGATAGTTGAGAGAATTTTGGGTGAGGTGGCTCTAATATCCTACCAAGAGGGATCTCGACTCCAACTAACCCATATTGATAGGGATAAGGGAGGACATGAGGCTCAAGTTCTAGAAGCCTCGAGAATCTTCCCTTTTTCCATTTTTACCAAGGGTACCACTTTTGTTCCCTTATGATAGAGTGGTTTAGGTGAGAACCGATTCAATAACACATCATATATGCGGTGGCACCGCTTTTCTATAATAGAACACAGGCAGTGCTGAACAAGGTACCACTCATCAGCCAAAGGGAAAACGCAGTGCTAGGTTTTTTCACGTAGAATTGATATCCAGAGCAAGTTTCCACTCTAAGTTTTGGATTTAGGGAAAACATAGGGGATGAGGATATTGTAGTAGGGATTTATCCTTGCTAAAGGGGGAAGAATGGCTCCCTTTCATCTATAGGATGGAAGGGTAGGTTCCTGCGTGTGAAAAATGCAGAAAAGGAAAGAAGAACTGAAAGGAAGGAAAATAGACAAGAAATGGCCATGATCCCCTCTGCAATATAGTGTTTTTTCATATGCGTTGGGTGTTACACATGGTGCTAGCTCAAGGGGTGTTGCAGGACGGGGGAAGGGCATGTAGAAACCTCCCCCCTACTCTGCAAAGTTGATAATGGAAAAAGGCTATCACTACTTATCGTTACAAGCTGAAGGAGAGGAAAAACTTTTGGGCTATTTTTTGGTTTTTTTCCTGAAAATATATAATTTTCTTTTGATTAAAGTAATAGGGAATTAATCTAATTTGGGTTAATGTATTGATTTTTTGGATGTTTTAGAATACTTATATATTATATTGTGAATGGTCAACAAATACAATGAAAAATATAGAGGCGTGGCTCTAAGTTTTGTTGGATTTTCTTGTTCAGGGTTCCATGATATATCTATGTGTATTGTGTGTGTGCCATTGTGTAATATCTATTTTTCTTAATAATTTTATGCATTATTTCACTTCATAGGTTTAAAACTTGTGTGTGGTATTAGATCTTTATTATTGGCTTTTAGGGGATGCCTTTCTTGTTGAGGGTACAAAGTGTTTGATATATCTTGGGTCTTTGATAAACCTAGGTCCATGGGATCTTTGCAATAGTGATTCATGTGTTGAAAAATATTGGAAAGTAGTTTGAGAATCAATATGGATAGAAATTTGATCTATGGAATATCTTCTTGTAGATCAAGAATAGTGGAATTTTTTATATCTATGTACACAACCTACTAGATAAACAAAAGAAGTCTGGGAGTACAATTCAACTTTGCCTATCAGATTCAATATTGTTGAATGTATTGGGAAAATATAGTTTTTTGAAACTATGGAATAATCTAGGGAGTTTGTATCAATCAAAGTCCCTAGTAAACAAGTGGTTTCTTCTAAAGAAGATGTATCACCTCAAGATGGATGACAATGACAAAGTGATGGATCATCTAAATTTATACAATATCCCGATAAGTCAATAACCTATGTTGGGATTAAAATGGAGGAATAAGATAAATTCATTACATTATTATGTTATTTTATAGATCCTTGGGATAATTTGATTGTAGAAAAAGCTAGTGCTAGTGAAGCTACCTTAAAATATCTTTGAAAAAATAGTGGTGTCTCTACTATCAAAGGAAATGAGGAGGAAAACCATGGATATGTTGAAATTTATACTTAATTAGTTATGTTATTCAATATTTAAGTCAAATTTACCTCATATCAAAATAAATGCATGCATAAGGATCACTGAAAGAAATACATTCACAACATACACAAAGATTTATATTAGGAAACCCTCTTGGTGGATAAAACCCTATAGAACCTCTCCAATATAGATTCGTCAACAAAGTACAATTTCAATACAATGAAGAGCTAAATATCTATCATAGAAAAATACAAAAGAAGAAAAGATAAGATAAGATAACCCTTAGATAATTATTCCTCCAACTACTCTCTCTCTCTCTATCTCTTGCACTTGTCTCACTGGCTTGAGTGAAATTTTGTTTTATGTTCAAATCAGGAAAGTGTCCCATTTATCTATACTCTTTTTTTGCTGACTTTTTCACTATAGGGTTGACTTCACTAGGGCAGTTTTACCGAGTGTTGGGGAATTTTTACCGAGTGATTGGTTCTCTCTGTTTGGTTCTCCACAATATTAAATGGACAACTTTGGAATGATTGACACCTATCCTATGCAGAAGGTCATTTATGAGCTATAATCATCAACAAAATTTCTATGAAGTAAAAAATACTTGATTTTATGAGACTACTTTATGATGTCTTGGTTCACTAGTGAGCCCGAAGAATTCTTAAGTCGTATAGTAGGGTTTATCTCTATATGATATTTGATAATTGAATGGCATCAGTGAGAAAGGGTTGAAGCCCAATTCAAGTCATGGGAATCCTTGCTAGAATAGTTACCTTATATCAAGAACCTACATTGAAAATATTTGTGCCATGTATCCTTTCAATTATAAACCCTCGACAAGAACCATTTGAATGACTACTTTACTTTTTCTTCGATTGTTAGAATCTGAGATTAAAAAATGGTTGCAATCCTTTTTATTTCTTTTTGTCTATTATATGGAAGAATTTAGGATTAAATGTTTACATTTTTTTTTGTTTTAGTGTTGTCATTTAGAGTTAAAGATACTCTATGGTTTTTGCATAGGAGGATTTGGGTTTGGCGTGCTGATTTAAGGTTTCCATATATATTTACAAATATGGAGGCTATAAAACATGGGGATGGATGGTACTTTAATAAGGAGAAAAATGATAAATTTTCACTTTGGAGACTAGATTGTATTGATTCCAAGACAAATTTTTGGAAATCTTACTGCACTTTTATCAAGGACTTTTGGCCTACATTGAAATAAATATATATTGTCAATTTTTAAGAGGTCTATCAAGAGACAATGAAATTATGCTTAGGTTTCAACATTATATCTCTCAAACCTACATTATATTTTACTATTTTTCATATGTTGATTTTATGCACATAGAGTTAAAGATACTCTATGGTTTTTGCGTAGGATGATTTTGGAATGGCATTCATTGGTTTTGGGATATATCAAATAGTTGGAAAAATATGACAAGTTAAAATATGAGAATGTCAAAGTAAAATTGTTCCTTGGAAAACACAAAATACTTCTAGATAAATTTTATAATAATACTGATAATAATAATAACAACATGATAAAAGTTTAGGGGACATACTCCTTGAAACATAATAATAATAAAAAAAACTTAATGAAAGGTTAGGGAACATACTCCTTTAACTCGTGATCACTGAATTTTTATAAGTATATGATCATGAATTAATTGTAATCATCATGTTATCAATTATTATTAATAAAAGGTTAATAATATCTATGTTCCAAGAAAATAAGAAAGCAATCCTATAGTTCCACTGGAAACCATGGTGATGAAATCACAACCTAAAACCTTGAAGCTCAAAGGAGTCATGAAAGATAGAAATGTAATAGTGCTCATGTATTCTAAGAATACTCATAACTATATATATATCAATTTTGTTAAAAAACTAAACCACTTGGTTTACCCTTCCAAGGACCTCCTACTTATGATTATTGATGGACAAAAGGTCGAAGGGGTAGGTAGATGTCATAGAGTCTCAGTTCAAATTCAAGAAATGGATCTACAAACAAGTTTATATGCTCTACGACTCTATGAGATGGATATGGTGCTAGGTGAAAAATGGCTGATGAAGTTGGAAACTTATAACATCATTGAATAACAATTTGTGATTTTAATTAGCAATAAAATTATAAATTATACGCTATTGAAGCTTCCACTATCAAGAAAAATGAATTGCAATTAATGAAAAAGGCCTAAGAAGAACATACAAACACACAACAACGAAAAAAGGAAAATGTGTTACCAAGAAGAATCAAGGTTTTACAATAAAAAATCATGTCAAAAGACTTCAAATATGATGCAAACAATACAAAAGTACCTCACTAATGCTCAAACTAAACAAACTTGATGGCACCATGCAAGAGTGTTTAGTTAGAGAGAATGATATTTACCATGAATTGATGAAAAAAAATCCCTTAAGTGGGTGGAAATGTTATAAACATAATAATAGGTGGAATAATAATAATATAATTAACTAAATGAAAAGTCAAAGGGAACATACTCTTTCACATCGTGACCAACCAATGCATATAACTATATCATCACAAGGCTTGTTGTAATCATCATCTCATTAATTTTTATCAAATAAAACATTATTCAATGTATATTATTATATATTCACATAAATATCTTCAATCAATTATAATAAGCATGAACTTATTTTCTACACCAAATATCAAGCCTTTCTTACTCATAAAAAATTGTTCTCCTAGGGCACTAAGTTTCTATTGTATAAGCTTCAAGAAAATTGGAAGAGGAGGAAAATCATATTTTCCATGCCAAACACATCAAATTATATTTGATTTATAAGAGTACCCATATTGTAGGACATGTATTCACAAACTATAGAACTGAAAAGAAAAGTTATCCAAATACAACATAGTAAATAGGCCTTGTCTACATGACTGTAAGAATAAGAATGTGTTAATTTTGATTAAGAGTAGAGTATGGAATAATTTGAATGCCAATATACTCTCATTAAGAACACACTTTGAAAGTCTACTAAAGAAATTGTGGTATTTTATGAGTTTGTAAGTTAACTCTAGGTCTTCATGACCTTATTAAAATTTTAGAAGGCACATTCATATGTCTGCTTCTTGTATCTAGATTTATAGCAATTCTTAGCTAATAATTTGACCGTGACATTATTTTTAAGAAAACCACTTGTATAATATGCTAAATATCATAATGTTTTTATGCAAGAATATTAGTCCACCATCCCACCAATAAACACGTTTAGATATAAATCAATTCCATTACACTCCTTACATCATATTTATTATGTGGTTAAAATAAATAGGTAACATTTATTATTATTATTATGCTAAGTAATTTAAAATGGATAACAATTTTTTCTTGAATCAATATAGCTTAACAATAAAAAATTATTTATTAATATTATAAACTATATTAATATATATATATATATATGGGGTAATGAGTCAATTGGGTGTATCGTAAGTACTCGAGCGATGGGTATTATCTTTTTGATATTATAAGTGATATGTGGAGCTTACAATGAGAATATTATTGTGATGGTTGTGTGTCTCTATTTACTTGTTTAAGTTTTACCCTAAGTACTATCTTGAAAATAAGAAAAAATACCTAAATATTTTCTCCAAGCATTTCTTTCTAAAAAAATATACAATCATGTGATTAATGTATATACAACATATTAATAAAATGTATATAATATTACAATATATTTATAATATATAAAATGCATCAAAATTCCAAAGAAATATTATATATTTATATATCATTATATCTACCATGATAAAATAAATTTTGATGATTAATACACATAAATGTATTAATAATATGTTATCTTTATAATATATATATCGAAAATTTACTAAAAGTAAATATATAGAGTGAAAGGCCCATATGTAACAGATTAATAAGTAATATAATTATATAATATGCATCAATATTTTATCAAAAATCATATATATTTTATGTAGACAATGATAGTAGATATAAACCATGCATCAAAATCTTTTCAATGAAACCCAATGAACTCTAAATGGGGTATATGTAACATATACACCAAGTTTAAAAATTACAATTAATAAATTTTGAGATATATATATTTTTAATAAATTAAATTAACATATATATAGTATACGTTAGAAAACAAATATGATTTGTGTTTATGTTTTAATGATTTTTTAGCTAAAATTTGTTAAAATTGTTGGAATTGTAGTTTTAGGTTGTTGGAATTGTATAATTGAGATGCTTAAACGTAATTAACAACCTTGAATCTATTTTTGTAATCAAAATTACAATTTAGATAATTAAAATCATAATGTCAATAAAAATTGTATTGTCAGATTTTGATAAAATTAGTTGAAAAAATACAAATCATAAAATGTTTAGTTTACCCCCCCACACTCATGTGTTTGTGGGGACAATTTTTTTAATGTGGAATTTCTTTTTTTAGAATATTATGTTAAATTCATTTTTTAAACAAACAAATTATGCAAGGATTGTCTTAACAGTACACTCATTCACGATCTATTGTATGAGTCATGTGATTAATATTTTTTTCTGCAAGGTAGTACCCATGTATTTTTGAACCAGTGAATTTGTGTAAGGAGTGCCTTAACAGTACACCCAATAAATAGTTCAAATTATTTTTGAGAAATTTCAATATCTATCATAATTTCAAAAATCAGATAAATTGTTGTATCTTTGTTAAACATTTAGTGATAACATTTCTATTGTTTTGTATTACACTGAAAAAAATCCATATAGTATGTTTTTGCCAAAGTTTTGAATTAAAAAAAATATGGAATGGAACCCCTTGGATCATTTGACAAATTTCATTGATAAGGAAATGGGGTGATTGCTTGTTGGATGGAGCCTTTAAAGAAAAGGTGAGAAGATTGAATCAGATCTTGAGGAATCTTTATGATTGAACATAATGTATGTTGGTGCTAACTAGAGTGTCATATTAATAATTAAGGCTAGCATGAATCAAGACTCACCTATACATCATTGTGCACACATTACTTGTTTTAGTAATTGCAAGTGTGTCTAATTGACTTTGTCCCCATGACTCACTTGTATGAATCAATCCACAAATAATAATGCAATATTTTCCAATTACAAAGGTTTATGCCATTGATGTGTAGGGTTTAAGCCATATATTTTTTATCCCTTTTGGGATACATGTGTTGTTGTAATATTTATCCTTAGGGTTCTTTAAAGTTTTTCATCAATTTTCGTCTCCAAACGTTGATTAGCATCAACTTCAATTCAATGATTTCCTACCCATGCATTGGAATCATGTTGGTTGTAGGTTTGATTCACGTGTCTAAAATATTTTTTCTACTCTTTGATTATAATTGTTGTGAAACAAAAACAAGGGCCATGGACAAAGAGGTTTGTGGATTTTTCTATTTTAATGTTTAATTGCAAAGTTTAAAGGTTTGTAGAAGTTGGTTGTTCTCCACTTGGGAATACCAATTTCTATTGAATTAGCTTTAAAATGTTCAACTATTCTTTCAGTGTTGGTATTTGAGACACATCTTGAATATCATCCACACAGTCCTAGATTCCCCAATTTAAAAATCCCTCCAAAAAAATTCAATAGCTCCATTGTCGCCATGTTTTAAGTCCAGAAGTTTCTTTTAACAAGTGTGTTTGTACAAAAGTGCTTATGTCAATTCAACTTCAGTGTTTAGAGTAATTGCAGTACATGGAATATGTTGAGAGATTCCTCAACTTGTTTGGAAGGAATTCAAAACTTGTAGCCTCTATTATATAGATTTTTAAGATAATAACACTATAAGGAAAACAACATTTCGCAAAGGTTTTAAGTGTTCCTTCGCTAAAACCTCCACATTGGTAATGGATGATTTGGTAGATGTTTTAACGAATTTCAACTATAAATTAAAAAATTGGATGGCCATAGGTTATAAAATATGTTTTTATAATTGTGCATTATTCTTAACATGACACACCATCGTGTATACCTACGTGTTTCATTTATATAAAACCAAGTGCATGATTATGATTCATAAGATGGTCTCAATATAACTTCAAACCCATGGTTGATAATCTATGATATGAGAAAACCTATCTACCTACACACTGAAAAATTAAAATTTGGTTGATGATAGTCTCAGATGTCTTCTTTCTGAGAGCTTCAATTTTGCTTTCTATTTAAAGGTCACATAGAAAAGTTACGATACTCCTTGAGGATTACAAAATGAGAGTTGAACATACTAGTCTGAGGAATTTTGCCATTAATAATTGAATTGGTTACAAAAATATATCATTAAATCTGTCAAAAAGAGATATAAAGGGATAACTTCATCCTTCTCTCCTCCAAATAAACACTCTAGGGATTGAGAACAATATACATGAGAATATACCACTACAAATGACTAAGTACAATTCTAGAATGCAATGTACATGAAGACCAAGAATGAGACACGGGAAGAGGGAGAAGAGTTGGAGGACACTTGCATATCTATTAATATAATGGCAGAATAGTGGCCAACAAAAAACCATTCCAAGGATAGAATATTGAACCCTTTCTCAACTGAGAAGTTGTGTACACCAAATCAAGCATTCATAACATGATAACGCGATGCAAGAGCATAGGCCCTGAAAATCCACATGGTTGATGGGGATTTAGGAGGTATTATATTTTGTTGAGGGATTTGGTTCTCAAAATTATAATTATTGTAATTTCCTTGTGTTTTTATGAATTCTACAATATAAGCTAAAATAAGAGGATGTGATCTCCTAGAGATAATATTGGTCATTTGAGATTGTAACCAAATCTCTTTTGTTGGGGAAAATTTGATGGATATAAAGATCTTAGAGATCTTAGGATAATTAGAATGATTTTAAGGTTTTTCAGCAAGTAATGTGGATCTAAAAATATTATGTTTGTTTCTTAAATTTTATATATATGGTAAGTCTATGAATAGAGTGGGACACAGGTCATGAGGCAGAGAAATCCCATCCATGTATGATCAAGCTATTGATATAAAAGTTATGTTGTTAATGAATATTTAGAGTGTATTAAATTTGGAAATAGTTGTGTGCTTCTATGGGTTAATATGTGCATGATTAATTGGATAAATGATGAGCATCCATACATAAATTTGATAAGTATTTATATCAAATCTAGTGCATAATTCTACTGCAAATCGTGTTTCCTAGAATTTTCTAGGGATATGGATATATGTTGTGATGAATCACTTGAGTTTTTTTATTAGGAGAGATTGTTATATGGGACTTTCCAAATCTTGTGTACTTAAACAACTATGAATATTGAAGACACAAATTTATCTTATTTCTTTGACAACTTGAATTTTTTTTTATTGTTGTGAGAACTATTTTGTGTCAATTTCTCTCACTTAGTTTCAGATTCAAATATTGTATTTCAACTTTCACTAGGAATCATCATACCCAATGGAATTAGAAATTGGAAATTTTCTCTGCTTATACTGTGTATATTATTTCCCAATGTATCGATGCATTGGTTACATAAAAATCAGAATTTCTAATTGCATATTTGAAAGAATGTATTTTCAGGTTTAAAGTACTTACTTGCATTATTGAAAAGGGATTTTATTGTAGATATTGATATTTGAATTTCAGATATGATAGAGATAACCCTTTGAGACATAAAATCACCAACATTTAAGTAAGAGTGACCTCCACATCATCCCTATACTAGATTTTGGGGACTCTCAAATATTATCTTCTTTGACACTGTTTTGAGGGGTAAATATGGAAGATAACAAGGTTTAGATTCTAAGAACCTACGCTCCTTCAAAGACTCAGCCGTGTCTAAGAAAGTTTCAGAGAAAGTATTAAATTTTAAAAACATAAAATTAATCATATGCAGTCTTGTCCCAAACATAAGACGATAGGACCAAAAAAATCGAGCAAGTGCCACCCTAACCTTCTAGTAACCAACATGTATTTTGGGTTTGTTGTGTTCAATGAATTTTCAAGCACATTGATACATATTAGAGACAACATTTTCTCCATAGTTGAAGCATACCCACTTCCTTCTTTAAAAACACTCTAATTCACAAAAAATGCTACCAAAGGAGCTTAGTTTACTCGAGCATCATCAATGACACATATGACTATACTAGTTCATGTTGATTCCTATACTTTTGGGTTCACTATGTGAAAACAATATTATTTGGACACATTTATACATTTCAAAGAAATTCTTTCGTATTTTAAAAAGACAAATTAATTTCTGTAATTAGCTTGCCCTCACAGAAAACCAAAAGAATAGAGTAAGCATTGTCATTTTCTTGATCACTTAGTATCCAACACATCTTAGAGGTCTGGCATGTGCAAAAAAAATTTGGGAACATGAAAAAATTATAGCAATACTCTATTTCTCCTCAACTAAGTATGTACACTTTCCTCTTGCAACTCAACCTAGCACCAACACAACTACTAACGTAGCTCACCATTGTTTCAACACCATTAACAATGTTTATTGGGCGCTCATACGGAGTTGGTTCCACTTTTTGGTGCCACATAGGAAATCAGAAACGCACTTCCGAAGTGCAAATCAAGAACGCATATGCATTATTGATGGTACGTTCGGAATAACCCGAGCCCAAACACAAGGCTAAGGTTCGTGAAAACCTATCACGTATGCATTTTGTAATGTTAAATATCGCATATGTGATATGCAACATTTACAAAATGCATATGCGATATATCACACTTGCGATTATTACTTGAAGTGATGAAGTTAAAATTAGTAGAAGTGTCTAATACTGATTCACCCCCCCATCTCAACATCTATAAATATTCAAACAATTGGTGTCAAAGCATGTTTTATTCACATAATTTCACAACTAGAAGACATATCCCATAGATTACTCATGGATTTTCAATTAGTAGATCCTAAAAAAGTTCCCTTTTTAAATGGAATAGATTATATACCATGGAGCATAAGAATAGAGGCATATATGCAAGCTGTTGAGCTTGACATTTGGAGTGTAGTTCATAATGGATACACAAATCCAAAGAATCAACCAAAATGTTCAATAACAAATAATCTACACAAAGACAATCCAAAGAAAATGAATGCAATTTTGAATGGCCTATCATATTGTGAGAAGAACAAAATGGGACAACGGAATTAAACTACATAGCTATGGGAGAATATATACTATCTTTATTCAAAAGAAACTCTCTCAATAAAATGAGGTACAACCCAAAACAAATGATGAAGCCATTGAGAGAAAAAGCAAAGTCTCCAAAGATAAAGAAGACTTTGAAACCGAAGAATAAGTATATCTAAGGGAAGAACTTATTAGTTCTCTATGTGAAGTAAGGAAAGATGAAAGAGAAAACTAATAATTAATGGAGTAATTGAAAAAGTATCAAGATGAATATTATATTTCAAAAGAATGGAATAAAAGATTAGTTTTGGATGTTATGCAACCAAGTCCCATAAATAACACACAAATAGTAGAAACATGATAAAAGAGAGTAATCCATGCCTAAATAATGAAGAACAAAGATAAATAACAATCCTCTTTGAGGGAGGAACCTCCTTACACAATGTAATTATGTACCAAAGACAAGACAATATGCAATGCTTACTAATATTAGAATATCCCCTTACTATATATAGGAGACATATGTGTACAATAACAACTAATATACCCAATCCTACATCATTAATATGTAATACACTACCATATAGGAGGTAGACTGTGCAACACTATAGGGGGGACTGTGCCCAATAGGGGGAAATGTTCCCAACATTTAGGTCTTAACATTGGGTTGAAAGAAAAAATTGAAAAGACACAACAAACCCTGACAAATAAACTAGAGGAGAACAGAAAAAATTGCAAGCAAGAAGATGAAATTATCTCCCTAATAAAGGAACTGAAGCAAATACATAAGAACCATGAATAATTTGAAAATACCATTGTTGGTGTAAGAAAATTAAAATAGTATATGCCAAGAAAATTGATGAAGACGTAACAAGTCAACTTCAAGAGAATAAATAACCTTTTCAAAGGAAAGAGTTCGAGATCCTTTCTATAGAAGAAGATTTGGATAAGATAGTTTCCCAATTGGAGACAAATTCAAAATTTGAGAAGAGCACCATGATTTGAGATAAAATATTTGGTTGTTAAATATATCCACATGAAAAGCGTAGTCTTTGTTTTGACAACAATCATAACACTGTTGAAGAAATATTCAAGTCAATTGAGGAGAATACTAAAATCAACACAAATTCCTTTAAAATCCCTAATTGAAATGAATACACCAACATTGAATGGAAGCATAATCATCTAAGGTATGATAGAAGCAAGCACAAGAGGGATGCACTTCCCATGAGACAACATACACTTAGTTAAAAAAAATCCTTAGTTCCTTACTTTTCAAATTCGCATATGCGATATTGAAAAGAAAAAAAGAAAAATAAAATAGAGGCCGCAGTCCCCTCAAATCTCATTTTCACAGGATCGGGACAACAAAAAACCACAAGGGCGAAATAACGCAAGTGCGATTTTTGTTTTAGCTTTTCGAGATCGAGGTTGAGTTCGAGGTGGATTGCTCCGATGAAAGGTAAATGCTAGATTATCCTTTTCACTTAGTCTTCCATTCTTTAATTTTTTCCATAATTTCATTGTTTTTATAATTATTTTGAACAAATTTAAAAAAATAATTGAATGTTCAATCAAATGATGATTATAAGTAAAATAACTTGTAAGTTTTTGTTTAAATCTTAACAGACAACACAAATGAACAACACAATGTGGAAAATCCACCCTCTAATAACCCACAACAACCTAACTGACAACCAAACCCAAACCCAGAGGGGGAACAAGATAGAAATGCACAGATTATTGCGCGCTTGGCGTCATTGAGGTGCCTTAGCTCATCTATTAGAGGGGGGATTGTTTGAGAGAGTCTTTAGCCGATGCCTTGGACAGAATAACAAACACAATTTCTTATGCCCAAGGAGGTCTATCCAACATTACCTCATATAGAGAATCCAGGAGGAAATACTACTCTGATGGATTGACTCGTAAAGACATCAAAGCCCTTAAAATTACAAAAGACCAGTTATTTTCATTATTCCGGGACCCTAGCACTGTATTGGTTCCACCCACCAGTTGAGTACACATTTCCATAGACTAGTGCATTGAACCAAATATAAATCCCAATTGTATGTATCATTGGTATATGGTCTTTGATGAAAACCCCCATGGGAATAGGGACATCCCATTTTATTTCCTTAGGAAGTTGTATGCAGAATTCATCCTAGCGAAACATGTTAACTACTTCGATCTCTTAGGAAACCAGGGTGTTGGTCATGGGATGCCCTAAGATAGGGAAGGTGCTAGGATAGATCCTAACCATGTGTCATTCCCACCACGCACACCAAAACCCCCTCGGGTATATCCTCCTACAGGTTCTGTGATCGACTATACACAGGAGGCATTATTTGACATGGCAGGTACATTGCTTGAGCATGGGACTGATGTCCAAGGAAATGTATACCAAGGGGATAGCACTTCTATGAAGGGCCCATCTACAGATCACAGAGGAGATGTAGAATCTCCAGAGCATCATGTTACTCCACACCCTTGCACATTGCATGGAGGCATATGTTATGGCCCTTCTTCCAACTTCCGAGATGATGGATTACTTCACTTTGTAAGTAAAACTCATTATTTTAATATTATATTTTGTTTCATGTAAAAATGTTCAATTGTTTCACAATTTATTTCTATTTAATTATCTAACAAATTATGTGAACAAATATATAGCTGGTGTCCCATGGCACACCACAGTCGCATAGTCCACTGATCAACGTTGAGAACATTGATGCGACTGTCAATATTGCTTATGGGTTTGGTTCTTCACCAATAGGGGTAAGAACTATACTTGTTAATTTTTCAACTTTATTTACATATTTATAGTATATATTTTAACATTCAATATGTATCCTAATTTTGATATAACATGTTTTATGTAGGTTGCCTACGATGAGTATATTGTATCGCAACATATTCCCTCTCATGCAGATGTAGATTCGGAGACATGGGTATTATTTGAAATATGATTTTAACTATGTTTTGATTTATTTGGAAAAATAATTTTGTAACTTGTATCACTTTGACATATGTTACTTTATGCAGGAACCTATTGTGACAGTGGTGCTTGAAGAGCACCAAAGAGAGGTTGTTGTCAACCCACCTCTTCCCCCCAGACAGACCTATGTATGTTTCGCTTTCTTTGGTAGTTCATCACTTTCCTTCTAGGTAGTATATATGTCTCTGATTCACTATTTTATATGAAATTGAGATATATATGTTACTTTATATGCAAGCCCCTAGTGAGGCACCGGTGCGTGAAGAGCACCAAACCGGCGGCCCATCTTTGATAAGCCAGCAGGTATGTTTATGTAAATCGCTTTCTTTGTACATTTGTGTACATATCTTGATTGTAACATTCAATATGTATCCTTATTTTCATACGACATGTTTTATGTAGGTTGCCCAGGATGAGTATATTGTATCGCATCCTATTCCTTCTCATGCAGAGGTAGATTCACAAACACGGGTATTATTTGAAATATGATTTTAATTATGTTTCGCTTTGTTTGGAAAAATAATTTTGTAACTTGTATTTCTTTGACATATGTTACTTTATGCAGGAACCTATTGTGACAGTGGTGCTTGAAGAGCACCAAATTAAGGTTGTTTTCAATCCACCTCTTCCCCCCAGAAAAGTATGTATGTTTCTCTTTCTTTGGTAGTTCATCATTTTACTTCTACATAGTATATATGTGTCTGATTCACTATTTTATATGAAATTGACATATAGATTCTACTTTATATGCAGGCCCCTAGTGAGGCACCGTTGCATGAAGAGCACCAAACCGGTGGCCCGCCTCTGATGAGCCAGTAGGTATGTTTATGTAGATCTCTTTCTTTGTACGTTTGTGTACATATCTTGATTGTAACATTCAATATGTATCCTTATTTTGATACAACATGTTTTATGCAGGTTTCCCAGGATGAGTATATTGTATCGCAGCCTATTCCCTCTCATGCAGAGGTAGATTCGCAGACATGGGTATTATTTGAAATATGATTTTTAGTGCTCTGTCTGCCGGGTAGAGCACTCAGTCCTATCCTTAAACAGTAAAAAAAATATTTACTTCGTTTTCAGATTTTCATTTAAATTTTGTGCAATAAAGAGATAGTTCATCAAAAAAATACCTAAGCTTTAGCGCTGAAGGTTGTCCCTAATTCCTGCACCTTTATCCTTTCTTTTCCCTCGCCCGAGCCTGTAGGAGCCTTAATGCCAACTCGGATGATCCAAACTACCAACCAGCGAACCTGTTGGCCCTAGGAAACCGACGGGTTTCCTAGCCCCCGAGCCCACGTACCGATAAACCAGATAGCAAATTTCCTCTCTCTGAGTGTAAATATTCCCCCTGGAGTTAACCCCCTCCTCCAGCTATCTTCCCTCTCTGCTCCATCACTTTCGTTCTTCCGTAAAAAAAATTCTTCCCGACTGTTTTTCCCCAAAATCCAGAAAATCCTCCCTCTTATAGCTCCTTTCGTTCCTTTCTTCCACCGCCTTCCTTCTTCCACTACCTCTTTCATAAATTAATTTATTTTATTCTATCTTGGGCAGTGCACTTCAGATTTTTTTGACATGTGTTATGTATTAATGATTTTTTCTTGAATTGCATGTGTTACAAAAACCTAACTAAATGTCAAAGAATTTTACCTATGTGGTTTGTTTTATTTTTATGCTGAACGGTAAAAGTAATGGTAATCATAGTTTTGTTAATTATTATTTATTAATAACTAAATAATAAATACTTAATAATTAACATTAATAATATGAAATAATAATAATAAATAGAAGTAAAATAATAATTAATATTATTAACCAATAATTAATCAATTGTAGTCTCATGATTAATTGATCGAAATGATAGCATTGTTTATGTTTATTGTTAAGTCCCCTCGTGCATTGTTTCTTAATAAATAAGGTACATTTATAGGTTTAAAACAATTCACAATTACTTAGTTAACCTATCCAACTATTTAAATATTTCATACTAGCATGCATGTGTGAGGTGTGCATGCATGGCTAGTACATGCACAGGCTGCACATGTACTATAGCAAAAACCCCTAAATAATAATTCACGGAACATGACCCATATACAGATATAATATGATTGCTTGTGACATTCGAAGTTAATTAACAATTATGTTCTTTTTAATTAGTCAGTTAAGATTGGTACCTACCATCACTAATCCGGTATCATAATTGTCCAACATTCAACAATAATAACTAATATGTCCACCCATCCTAACCTACATCTGCATCCTCCCTATCCTTCCTCTGCTAGTACAAGTGGATTCTAGCTGTACTGACCTTCCCACATAGAACCTGAGAGCGGTAGCGTTGGCTATCTAGCAGATCTAGCCTCTCCTAGCACGCATCAGACCATCATCATCACAACAACTTGGGGAGTGTGTCTCAGCACTGCCCTCCCATGACCTCGGGTATCAAATTGACATAGGGTGGGAAATGCATCCATCCCTCTCAACATACTAGGTACATACTCATCAAACCATACTGTTTTTATATCTAGCTTATTGGTACGTGTAATCATATCATCACTTGGAAATTAAGGCTCTTCTTCAAGATATGTATTGAGTCCTACTTGGCGTCACACACTTGGCTATCACATAGCCCCTGTACCCTACAGGTTAGTACTATGCAAACATGCATTCATAACAATATTCAATCAATAGTTGGTCCATATCATCAACATTATATCCTTTCATCACATAAAATCACAAAATAAATCGCATCATGGACGGGTTCCCATGTACCACATCATACATATCACATCATATCGAGGATGACTATCAACTATATATTTATGAAATAAAGGAATCTGATGACGACTACTGCATGATAATCGCATAGGCACAATAATTTCATATAAATGATAATCATCATACATCATAATCAAAGCATGTACATAGGCATGTTAATTGTCGTAACCTCATGATCAAAGCGTAATATAAGCATGATAAAATCATAATATCATAATTAGAGCATAATCCTGATAACATCATAACGTCAGTAAATAATCACATATAACATGCCAAAATACAGTTTATGAAGTATAGCTGAGTCTACAGATAATAAGTAAATACACTGTAATAAGTCTAAGTGATAAATATGCCACAGTCAAAATATGGGGCATTACATGCTTTTAATTATATGCTTTTCATTATGTTTCGCTTTGTTTGGAAAAATCATTTTGTAACTTGTATCACTTTGACATATGTTACTTTATGCAAGAACCTATTATGACCCTACTTTGAGCATGCAACTTGGTGACTCATGAAAGCCTAGTTGGTGCATGCAAGTATTGGTGATCATTTGTTTGTAGTTCACTCTCCTAACTTGCATGATTACTCACCAAACCCTAGTTGGACATCTCATACCCTATCTTGACCCTAGTTGTCCGCATGCGAAACTTGGTGAATCATGAAATACTAGTTGGTGCATGCAAGTATTGGTGATCATGTGTTTGTAGTTCACTCTCCTAACTTGCATGATTTCTCAGAAAACCCTAGTTGGACATCTCATACCTTGCTAGTTCCAATGCCAGTTCAAACTTTATACATACTGACATGCATATCAAAGAAAATTAAGATGCCCTATGATACTAAAATTTATATCACTTTGATATGCACCATCAAGGAAACCCATGACTTTGATATGTAAGCTACCATGGGAAAATAATTAGATGTACATGTGTTTAGTGTACTTTTTGAGACAATGCTTGAATAAGAGATTAATTCTTCAACAAAAGAATGTTTTTTTCCTCAAGTAGAATTAAGAACTAAGTTCATCCCTAGCCAAATCCCCCATATGACCATGTACAAATAATTACATTATGATGATTTTGAGTTCTCTTTTTCCATACCAATGCCACTAACAATCATAATAAAAGCACATCTCATACCTTGTTCCGTCTCATAAAGAACATCTCATAACTTGCATGATTACGCACCAAACCCTAGTTGGACATCTCATACCTTGTCTTGACCCTAATTGGAGCATGCACAACTTGGTGACTCATGAAAGCCTAGTTGGTGCATGAAAGTATTGGTGATCATGTGTTTGTAGTTCACTCTCCTAACTTGCATGATTGCTCACCAAACCCTAGTTGGACATCTCATACCTTGATAGTTCCAATGCCAGTTCCAACTTTATACTTACTGACATGGATATGAAAGAAAATTAAGATGCTTTGTGATACTAAAATTCGGATCACTTTGATATGCACCATCAAGGAAACCTGTGACTTTGATATGTAAGCTACCACGGGAAAAGTATTATATGTACATGTGTTTAGTGTACTTTTTGAGACAATGCTTGAATAAGAGATTAATTCTTGAACAAAAGAATGGTTTTCTCCTCAAGTAGAATTAAGAACTAAGTTCATCCCTAGCCAAATCCCCCATATAACCATGTACAAATAATTATTTTATGATGGTTTTGAGTTCTCTTTTTCCATACCAATGCCACTAACAATCATAATAAAAGCATATCTCATACCTTGTTCCGTCTCATAAAGCACATCTCATAACTTGGATTATTACACACCAAACCCTAGTTGGACATCTCATACCTTGTCCTGGCCCTAATTGGAGCATGCACAACTTGGTGACTCATGAAATCCTAGTTGGTGCATGCCAGTATTGGTGATCATGTGTTTGTAGTTCACTCTCCTAACTTGCATGATTGCTCACCAAACCCTAGTTGGACATCTCATACCTTGTCTTGACCCTAGTTGGACCATGCAACTTGGTGACTCATGAAAGCCTAGTTGGTGTGCATGCAAGTATTGGTGATCATGTGCTTCTAGTTCCCTCTCCTAACTTGCATGATTGCTCACCAAACCCTAGTTGGACATCTCATACCTTGTCTTGAGGCTAATTGGAGCATGCAAATTGGTGACTCATGAAATCATAGTTGGTGCATGCAAGTATTGGTGATCATGTGTTTCTAGTTCCCTCTCATAACATGCATGATTGCTCACCAAACCCTAGTTGGAGAATGCAACTTGGTGACTCATGAAAGCCTAGTTGGTGTGCATGCAAGTATTGGTGATAATTTGTTTCTAGTTCCCTCTCCTAACTTGCATGATTGCTCACCAAACCCTAGTTGGACATCTCATACCTTGTCTTGAGCCTAATTGGATCATGAAAATTGGTGACTCATCAAAGCCTAGTTGGTGCATGCAAGTATTGGTGATCATGTGTTTCTAGTTCCCTCTCATAACTTGCATGATTTCTCACCAAACCCTAGTTGGACATCTCATACGTTGTCTTGAACCTAGTTGGAGCATGCAACTTGGTGACTCATGAAATCCTAGTATTGGTGATTTCACGTGTTTCTAGTTCCATATCATACCTTGTCTTGACCCTAATTGGTGCATGAAAGTATGAAAGCCTCTAGTTGGATTTTGATTTGTACATGGCAATATCATTAAATGTATATTAAACTAAAAACATCAAGAAATGTAAATTTCAACAACTCGAGAGCTTATTATTTTTCGAATTATATTTGGTGGTGTCTAAAGACACCATTCTTGGCTCCTCCAATGTGTTGTAGATGGTGTTTGTATCCTAGGCACACTAAAGGCTAGACATTAGTAACATCATAAGAAATAAAAGAGAACCCAATCAAAATGTGAAAACATGGTTTATAGATAACTCACCCGAGGTTGTACTATCATGTTTATAGTGTCTAGTATCCTTTGAATAATATTATGTCTTTGAATGGTATCTGTCAATCACAGGTTTATTACATTGGTAATACAGTAAGGCTAAATAATGGAAATTGTGCTTCAGAATCCACTTTTAAAAAGGTTAAATAACGCATCTAACAATGCACTCATACAAGTAGGCCATCCGGATCATCTCTGGTGCCGATGGTGTCCATCAATATTTCGTGCTCTATATGAGGTAGCAAGTATTGTACATGTGACCTATTTTTGTGAATAAGTGTGCAGAGATTGATGTTTATACCAACTACTAGGTTGGTGAAGTGGTCTAGAATAGCTCATGGTCTATAATCCTGATATACATACCCACCCTTCCTTTTCTGTTGTGTTGCAAGTGTCAAGTACTCCCCTTTTATAACCATCGAGCCGGTTGGTAATTCAATATTTTCATCATCTGTAATAGGTTCTAGAAGGGTTTGTTTCCCCTCTAAGCAATGTGCCAACCAATATTCAGAACCCCATTCATTATTTTTTGGGCAACCACTGCATATATCTGACCTGTGAAAGGAAATAGGTCGAGTTAACAATACATTTTGTAAATAAGGTCTTACATTTCTAATTTCTACATAAATTAAATTATACAAAGGTAGAGTAAACAATACATAAATGCATTTTCTTATTTAGGTACAACTCATGTACCTGCTTGTATGAGATCCAATATGTGATCATAGTCTCTAGAAATATGTGTCTGATCATCTTCCAAATGGTCTATTTCATTACCCCCATTGAAATTGGTGCCAAGTGTCACTCAATCCCATGTATCAATGGTATCAGTATGCTCACAACCATCCCATTCACCGATGCTACAGGAACTGCGAAAGCAAGCCTTTAATCTTGTCCAAATTTGTAGGGCCGAGTTGTCTGAGCTTCTAATTGAATGAAACTGTCGAGTTCCATGCACTGTGTTCACCTGAGGTGTTTGTGATCGGTCCACATTTGTAACCTCCTAGAATATTCTTTGCACTAAGTGTTTCCTTGTTGCTTGTTCTCCCATGACAGATGCACACCATTGGACTATAGATGCAGTGTCTCGAAGGCGAGCACCTGTAAACTTCATATTTTCCCTTCAAAGGGCAGTTTTAATGCATGCACCAGCACCATCGTGCTCTCCTTTTCCATGACCAGTTTCAAAGTAGTTCCATACATGTGGAACCTTGTATTTTATGTGCAACAAACACAACCATTCAAATACACGTGCATTCTTGAACTGTCCAGCAGAACCATCTAACCAAATGAAATGACGATAAAATGGTATATCCTTAGCTATCATGCGATCATAGAATAATTTAAAGCAATGTTGCATGGAATGGATGTCATGGGTCCGGTCATCACTTATGTAGAAGTGACTTTATTTCAGTATCACACATTTCTCTTCATTGCTATCTTGCCCATGTCAATATGTGATATGCACCATTATGCTCACCTGCTCTGAGTGATAGTATTGACTTTGAATTTCATTTTATGGTTGTAGGGTGTAATTTTCCACAAAGTCAACCATTGATAGTATTGTTCCGAGAGGGAAGGTGTCCCGGCATATTCTGAATTGCTCATCTTGACACCGTGCCATATCGACATGTTGAATGTACTATTGGATCTTTCCACAAAACACTGGAATAAAATCACATACTCGCACCTGGTACATGAATATTAATATGTCAATAAACCACATAAAAAAATGTGTACATGAATATTAATTTGTCAATATTCAAGAATTTACCTGTGAAGTCACCAATTTAATCTTCCTACTTTCTTTCCCATCATTTAGCTGATATTTCTCATACTAATAGTTCTGCTTCTCAACAATTGCATTCCCGAATGCTTGATCTTCCCTTTCATGGATGCAATCAGACCATAAGGATAGCCCACCACAATTGTTGAAAGAACTGTGTACACATTGTTTTAAGTAATGTGTCTACGCATCTTACCTCAGACACATGATGCTATGGATGAAATCTCTGGATGACATTGGCGGTACTATACTTGAGCATTCCTGCACATGGTTAGGATGCAAAAAACGACGTATATGTGCAAATGTATGGTAATATAGGTCAAAATCTATGTGGTATCTACAACAACAAGTGTTCCGGATGGTATTGATTCTAACATACCAAGGCTTGTATTTTTCAAAAGATCTTTTCCCGAGCCTTAGCTCTACATGGGAAACTTTAAACATCTCAAATAGTTGAGTTTGTGTCATGTCAAGATAATGCTTAACATGAGGTTCAGTGTGATGAGAACCCCTACAATTTTTTAACACATCCTTCGTGTTAGAAGAAGGCCCAGTGTTATCATGCCAAAATGTTTGCACTAGGCCCTTCACTGCTTCGACTAACTTCATGTCTTTGCGGGGCAACCTATTGTTAAATGCCCATAATGTTTCCATTTGTCCCTCTATATTAAGGTTGTCTCTTCTTACTGAATATTTTTTAAGTGTCTTTGGATGTAAAGGGACAATTTGTGATGTGCATTTAAGTAAATGACGTTATCTTGTGGATCTACATACAATTGATTCAGCCAATACACGACAAGCCACATTACAGTCTTTTGAATGCTTTTTTTTACCAATCGATGTGAATGCAGCAGCAAGAGATTTAACAATGTGATTACTTGATTCCATATTCTTCATTGTTGTTATACCTAAATTTCTTCTAACAGTTTCCATATTTCTAGATTTAAGAAAAGCTAAAAATAGTTGGCATTTACTGGCTTCAGATTTGTTATCAAAATATTGTTTCATTATTTGAGAAGAATCACAAAGGATAGTGCATTTAGCCACCTTACCTTCCATGGAAGTCAATCCGATCTCGTTCACTTGTATTTGTTTAGGAGTTCTCTTTCGTTTTGATGCAAAATTTCTTGCCATTTGAAATGATAGAGTGACATTTACATCCACTATCGGCTCACAACTTCGATTAGGAGATTGAACCACCGAACATGGTTGTTGCTGAGTCACATTTACATCAGGAGTAACATAATTATTGAACTCTTCACAAGATTGTCCGTCTACTAATGGATGAATAATATCAACTTCTGTATAACCAGCTTCTTTTAATGTTGCATTATCTTCCTTAGCCTCTACATCATGTATCTCTTGAGGGGGAATGGGAACTATTTGCTCATGTAATGAATGCCAATGATTTCTTGAATATTCCCTTTTTTTTGTTTTTTATTTTCTGCGTCTTCCGGTGTAAGCACCTTCCTTGCTGACTTTCGTCCTCTATTACATACATTATCCATTGAAATCCACCCAAAACTATGGAATTATGTAAGTAATGATAAAAAATTGCATGTCGAACAATTCCCTATGTGCGGGTTCAGACAAATTATGTCTTTTGATACATTAAATGTGGCCAACACGATGCCACCCTACATTTTCTATAAAACACATATCGCATATGCGATATAACACACCTCTGACATATCGCATATGCGATATTGAATTCCATCTTTTTAATGAACGAGCAAGTTTTTACATGTTTTCCATAATGCAATCCAGATATATCGCATATGCGATTTAGTGCTCAATGAAAATGTGCAATTTACATTTATCTAGATATGATGAGGATGAGGGTGGTGAACATTGAGGGTGTCCATGAGCATGATGATGATGAGTATGAGGGTGAGGGTGTTGATGAGGATGAGGGTGTCAATGAGGATGAGGGTGAGGGTGTCAATGATGATGAGGATGAGGGTGTTGATGATGGTGAGGATGAGGCTGATGAACAATGATGATGAGGATGAGGATCATGATGAGGATGAGGATCATGATGAGAATGAGGATGATGATGATCACGACGATGATGATGATGACCATGATGATGATGATGAGGATGAGGATGAGGGTGATGGTGATGATGAGGATAAGAGATGATGATGAAAAGGATGGTGATGTTGAGGATGAGGGTGAGGGTGTCGATGATGATGAGGATGAGGGTGTTGATGATGGTGAGGATGAGGCTAATGAACAATGATGATGAGGATGAGGATGAGGATGAGGATGAGGATGAGGATGATGATAAGGATGAGGATGATGATGACGATGACGATGATGATGATGAGGAGGATGAGGGTGATGGTGATGATGATGATGAGGGATGATGATGATGATGATGATGATGACGAGGATGGTGATGTTGAGGATGAGGGTGTCGATGAAGACTATGAGGATGAGGATGATGATGATGAGGAGGAGGAAGAGGATGAGGGTGATGATGATGATGAGGACGAGGGTGATGATGATGATGATGATGATGACGATGACGACAAGGATGGTGGTGGTGATGATGATGATGACGAGGATGGTGATGATGATGAGGATGACGGTGAAAATGAAGATGATGGTGAACACTGATGGTGATGATGACGAGGATGGTGATGATGATGAGGATGACGGTGAAAATGAAGATGATGGTGAACACTGATGGTGATGATGATGAGGAGGATGACTATGATAATGATGATGAGGATGAGGGTGATGATGATGATGATGATGATGATGATGACCATGATGATGATGATGAGGATGAGGGTCATGATGATGATGACAAGGATGAGGATTATGATGATGATGAGGATGAGGATGAGGATGTTGATGATGTTGAGGATGAGGGTGATGATGATGATGATGATGATGATGATGCTGATGATGAGGATGGTGATGATGATGATGATGATGACAAGGATGGTGGTGATGATAAGGATGAGGATGAGGATTATGATGATGATGATGATGAGGATGAGGATGCTGATGATGTTGAGGATGAGGGTGTCGATGAAGACGATGATGATGTTGATGATGATGATGATGATGATGAGGATGAGGGTGATGATGAGGAAGATGATGACTATGATGATGATGATGAGGATGCGAGTGATGATGATGACCACGATGATGATGACGATGATGATGATGATGATGATGATGATGATGACCATGATGATGATGATGAGGATGAGGGTGACGACAAAGATGATGAGGAGGAGGAGGATGAATATGATGACGATGATGAGGATGAGGGTGTCGATGAAGATGATGATGATGGTGAGGATGAGGGTGATGAATGATGATGATGAGGGTGATGATGATGAGGAGGATGAGGGTGATGATGAAGATGATGATGAGGATGATGGCGATGATGATGAGGATGATGAATATGATGATGATGATGAGGATGAGGGTGTCGATGAAGATGATGATGATGGTGAGGATGAGGGTGATGAATGATGATGATGGTGATGATGATGATGATGATGATGACCATGATGATGATGATGAGGATGAGGGTGATGATGAGGAGTATGATGACTATGATGATGATGATGATGAGGATGAGGGTGATGATGAGGAGTATGATGACTATGATGATGATGATGATGAGGATGAGGGTGATGATGAGGAGGAGGAGGATGGTGATGATGATGATGATGAGGAGGAGGAGGAGGAGGAGGAGGAGGAGGAGGGTGATGATGATGATGATGATGAGGATGAGGATGATGACCATGATGAAGTTGATGCAGATGAGGGTGATGATGATGATGATGAGGATGAGGATGAGGATGATGATGATGTTG
>LPNX010526061.1:417106-476367 GCA_001517045.1 Pseudotsuga menziesii | reverse complement strand
TTCTTCTCCTCCTCCTCCACCCATTATATCCCCCCACCCCACCTCCTCTTCCCTCCCTTCTCATCCTCCTCCACCCATCGTCTCCTCCCTCCTCTGCCCTCCCTTCTCGTCCTCCTCTATACTTCAACCTCCTCCATGATTGTCCCTCTTCTCCCTCCTCTTCCTATTTCTCTTCCACTATCCTCCCTCCCCACTTCATTTCTCCCTTCTCCTTCTCCTCCATTATCCTTCTCCTCCTTCCCAACTTCTCTTCATCCTCCTCCTATTCCCTCCCTCCCTTCCTCCTCCTCCTCCCTCTCCTCCTCCCTCCTTTTCCTCCTACTTCCCTTCTCCCACTTCCCTTAAGCCACTTCCATTCACCCTCCTCATATCCCGCTGCCTCCTCCTTCTCCTCCTCCTCCATCTCCCTTGCCTCCTCCTCCATCTCCTTGTCCTCGTCTTCATCCCTTCTCCTCCTTCCCTGTTTCCCTTCACCCTCCTCATATGCCCCCCCTCCTCCTCCTCCTTCACCCCTACCCCCTCCTCCTCCTCCACCTACTCCTTCCCCACCCTCCTCCTCCTCTGCTTCACTTCACCCTCCTCTTTCTCCCTCATCCTCCTCCCTCTCCTCCTCTTCCTCCCTTCTCCTCCTTCCCCACTTCCATTCACCCTACTCATATGCCCTCCTCATCTTCCCTCTTCCCCTCCTCCTCACCCCCTCCCTTCTCCTCCACCCTCCTCCTTCCCCACTTCCCTTCTCCCTCCTCCTCCCCCCCTCCCTTCTCCTCCCCCCTCCTCCTTCCCCACTTCCCTTCTCCCTCCTCCTATGCCCTCCATCTCCTCCTCCTCCCCCTTCCCCACTTACCTTCACACTCCTCCTCCTCCTCCTCTCCTCCCTCTCCTACACCCTCCTCCTTCCCCACTTCCCTTCTCCCTCCTCCTATGCCCTCTGTCTCATTTGTCTCCTCCTCCTCCTCCTCCTTCAGGTCCTCCTACTACTCCTTCTCCTCCTTTTCTTCTTTCTCCTCTTCCTCCTCCACCCTCCTCCTTCCCTACTTCCATTCTCCCTCCTCCTTCCCCATTTCCCTTCTCCCTCCTTCCCCACTTCTCTTCTCCCTCCTCCTCCTCCTCCTCCTCCTCCTCCCTCTTCCTCCTTATCCTCCTCTACATTTCCCACTTCCCTCCACCCTCCTCTAATCCCCTAACCACCTCCTTCTCCTCCTCCTCCCTCCTACTCCTTCCCTACTTACCTTCACCCTCCTCCTCCTCCCTCTCCTTCTCCTCCTCTTCATCCCTTATCCTCCTTCCCTGCTTCCTTTCACCTTCCTCCTTCACCCCTGGCCCCTCCTCATTCCCCCTCCTCCTACTTCCCTGATTCACTTAACCATCCTCTTTTACCCTTTTCCTCCTCCCTCTCCTCCTTCTCCTCTTCCTCCCTTGTCCTACTTCCCTACTTCTCATCACCCTACTCATATGCCCTCCTCCTCCTCCACCCTCCTCCTTCCCAACTTCCCTTTTCTCTCCTCCTATGCCCTCCCTCTCCTTCTCCTCCTCTTGCACCTCTCTTCTCCCTCCTTCCCCACTTCCCTTCTCCCTCCTCCTAATCTCTATCCTTCTCCTCCTCTCATATACCTTCCCCACTTACCTTCACCCTCTTCCTACTCCTCCTCTCCTCCCTTTCCTTCACCCTCCTCCTTCCCCGCTTCCCTTCTCCCTCCTCTTACGCCCTCCATTGCATCCCTCTCCTCCTCCTCCTTCTCCTCCTCCAGGTCCTCCTCCTACTCCTCCCTCTGCTCCTTCTCCTCCTTCTCTTTCTTCTCCTCCTCCTTCCCCACTTCCCTTCTCCCTCCTTCTCCTCCTCCTTCTCCTCTTCTGTATTTTTCTCTTCCCTTCACCAGCCTCATATGACCTCCCTCTCATCCTCCTACTCCCCTTCCCTCTCCTCCTCCTCCTCCTCCTTCCCCACTTCTCTTCACCCTCCTCCTCCTCTACTCCCTCTCCTCCTCCTCCTTCTCTACTCCATCTTCCCCTCCTCCTTCCCTACTTACTGTCACCCTCCTCCTCCTCTACTCCCTCTCCTCCTCCTCCTTCTCTACTCCATCTTCCCCTCCTCCTTCCCTACTTACTGTCACCCTCCTCCTCCTCCTCCTCCTCCTCCCTCTCCTCCACCCACTATCTTCTCCCTCTGCCCTCCTGCTCCCCTTCCCTCCATTCTCATACCTCTCCCTCCCTCATCCTCCTCCATGACCCGTCCTCTCCTCCCTCCTCTTCCTCCCTCCTCCCACCTCTCCTTCTACCCTCCTCCTCACACCCTCCCTTCTCCTCCACCCTCCTCCTTCCCCACTTCCCTTCTTCCTCCTCCTATACCCTCCCTCTCCTCCTCCTCCTCCCTCCTTCCCAACTTCCCTCCTCTTATGCCCTATCCTCCTCCTCCATCTCTTCCCCCTATCCCTTCACCACTTCCCTTCACGCTCATCCTCCTCTTCTCCTCCGTTTCCTCCACCCTCCTCCTTCCCCACATCCCTTCTCCCTCATCCTATTCCCTCCCTCTCATCCCTCTCCTCTGCCCCCTCCTCTTCCTCCTATTCCTCCCTCTCCTCCACCCTCCTCCTTCCCCACTTCCCTTATCCCTCCTTCCCCAATTCTTTTCTCCCTCCTCCTTTTCCCTCTGCTCCTCCTCTCATATCCTCCTCCTCTCATATCCTCCTTATCATCCTCCTCCTCATTTCCTACTTCCATTCTCCCTCCTCATAATCCCTCCCCTCCTCCTCCTCCCCATTCCCCACTTCCCTTAACCCTCCCCCTCCCCCTCCCTCTCTTCCTCCTCCTCCTCCTCCTTCCCCACTTCTCTTCACCCTCATCCCCCTCTCCTCCTCTCCTTCTCCTCTTCTTCCTCCTCCCTTCACCCTCCTCCTCCTTTCCTCCTCCTCCTACTTTCCTCCTCCTCCTCCTCATCCTCCATCCTCCCTCCTCCTTCCCCACTTTACTTCCCCCTCCTCCTCCTCCTCTTCCCTCCCTTTTCATCCTTCATCCTCTCCCATGACCCTCCCTCTTCCTCCCTCCTCCCACCTCTCCTCCTCCCCACTCTCCCTTCCCCCACCTCCTCTCCCTCCATCATCCCACCTCTCCTCCTCCACCCTCTGACTACCTCCCTGCATTCCTTGCCTCCTACTTTTCCTCCTCTCCCATCCTCCTATTCCTACTACTCTTCTCCCTCCTATTCCTACTATGCTTCCCCCTCCCCCTCCTGCTATTCCTATTACTCCTCCTCCTCTTCTGCTCCCTCCCTCACCTCCTCTCCTCCCTCCCCCCCCCCCTCCCCCTCCTCCTCCTCCTTCCCTACTTCCCATCACCCTCCTCCTCCTCCCCCTCCTCCTTCCCCACTTCCCTCCACCCTCCTCCTCCTCCTCCTCATCCCTCTCCTCCACCCACTGTCTTCTCCCTCTGCCCTCCTGCTCCTCTTCCCTCCCTTCTCATCCTTCTCCCTCCTTTATCCTCCATGACCCATCCTCTCCTCCCTCCTCTTCCTCCCTCCTCCCACCTCTCCTTCCACACTCCTCCTCAAACCCTCCCTTCTCTTCCATGCTCCTCCTTCCCCACTTCCCTTCTTCCTCCTCCTATGCCCTCCCTCTCTTCCTCCTCCTCCCTCCTTCCCCACTTCCCTCCTCTTATTCCCTATCCTCCTCCTCCCTTCTCCTCCATCTCCTCCCCCTATCCCTTCGCCACTTCCCTTCACGCTCCTCCTCCCCTTCTCCTCCCTTTCCTCCACCCTCCTCCTTCCCCACATCCCTTCTCCCTCCTCCTATTCCCTCCCTCTCATCCCTCTCCTCCTCCCCCTCCTCCTCCTCTTAGTCCTCCCTCTCCTCCACCCTCCTTGTTCCCCACTTCCCTTCTCCCTCCTTCCCTAATTCTTTTCCCCCTCCTCCTTTGCCCTTTGCTCCTCCTCTCGTATCCTCCTCCTCCCGTCTCCTCCTTATCATCCTCCTCCTCATTTCCTACTTCCATTCTCCCTCCTCATAATCCCTCCCTCTCCTCCTCCTCCCCATTCCCCGCTTCCATTCACCCTCCTCCTCCCCCTCCCTCTCCTCTTCCTCCTCCTCCTCCTTCCCCACTTTACTTCACCCTCCTCCTCCTCCTCCACCCACCGCCTCCTCCCTCCTCCTCCTCCTCCACCCACCGCCTCCTCCCTCCTCCTCCTCCTCCACCCACCGCCTCCTCCCTCCTCCTCCTCCTCCACCCACCGCCTCCTCCCTCCTCCTCCTCCTCCACCCACCGCCTCCTCCCTCCTCCTCCTCCTCCACCCACCGCCTCCTCCCTCCTCCTCCTCCTCCACCCACCGCCTCCTCCCTCCTCCTCCTCCTCCACCCACCGCCTCCTCCCTCCTCCTCCTCCTCCACCCACCGCCTCCTCCCTCCTCCTCCTCCTCTTCCCTCGCTTCTCATCCTTCTCCCTCCTTCAACCTCCTCCATGACCCTCCCTCTCCTCCCTCCACCCACCTCTCCTCCACCCCGCTCCCCCCTTCCCCTCCTCCTTGTCCTCTACCCTCCCACCTCCCCCTCCCCCTTCTCCTTCGCCTCCTCCTCCTACACCTCCCCCTCCCCTTCCCACTTCACCTCCTATTCTTCTTCTTCACATACATGACAGAATATGACAAAAAAAGAACATCATATTTTAACAAGATCTAAAAATAGCAATCATTAATATTTTGTTATATCTATATATATTTGAGTAGTAGTATTAATGTGTTTTTTTAGTTAGTAACACATTAAGAGAGAAATTTTTATGATCTGCCATTTACAATTTTAAACCTACAAACAAAATTATTATGATGCACTAATTAAATATTATTAATACTTTACTCCAATGAATAAAAGTTAAAAAAATATAAAAAATTAACACAACTACAATTTGTTAAATAATAATCACAAAAAAATATTTACATTTAAAAAATATATATATATCTCTAATATTTATATATTTAAACATTATTAATAAAACATATAAATATATTACAAAAATATGTAATAAAACAATTAGAATGTGTACTGTGTATGATAGATTAAGTTATTACTATAAACTCAAATTATTGTGTTCTTTAAAATAATTCATACCCAAAAACAATTAAAACTTTTGACATACTTTACAAACCAGTAAAAAATATACAATTTTATTTTGAAATACTTTACAAAGAATTGAAAAATATACAAACTTTTGGCCTCGGCTCTTTTGCCATACTTTACAAACAATTAAAAAATATACACAACACATTTTAGAAGTACTGAAAATATTAAAAATATATACAAAATGTGTTAGTGTAAAATTACTTTGTTAATACAAAATGTGTTAACCTAATTATGTGACATCCTTGTGTATAAAATTCTATATCACAATTCATCATCACTTGAATTCAACGGAAAAGTGAACAAACTATTATTATTGCATGTTTCATAATGTTGTGTAATGTTTTGGTTGTCTTTATGCGTCACAAAAAAAAATTATAAATTATAAAAGTAATAACAACAACCAAATCATATCACAGATGGCTTAAATGACAACAAAAACAGAGATATTTGTACCTGTAGCACACCATAGATGAGTGTTCAAAAATTGACAAAATATCAGAGTTCCAACAGTGTCAATTCCTAGCATACACATGCACTTTCACTTTCAGGAATCACATAACATTAAAATTTCCTGCACCAATTAACAAAACATCTTGCAACTTTTCATGAAAAGCAAGTTTTCCTGCCATTTTATATTAATATGTATAAATGCCTGTAATTCAATTCAAATGTTCTTATGAAAATATTTAGAGTCTGAGGTGATAGATTGTGGATGACCGTTTAAGTTTTCTTTGACAAAAGCAGAGCCTAGATTAAGTTTTTTTGGTCCAATTAGTTCAAATTTAAAACTATGAAAATGTACACACTTGCATTCAAATCTCAAGAATACAAGGTTTTCAAAACACTTCAAATAAAAATAAAAACACAAACATCTAAATGCTTGTGTTTCAGGTCTAACGATGTATACACCATCCCACATTTTTTGCCACGGCTTGGATAGCGTTCACCCAACAATCAACATTGAACAAGTTACATATAATATTCAACCTACTCCATCATAGAAAAATGACAAGTTACATATAATAAACAACCTACTCCATCCTAGAAAAATGTTAGGCTAATAGGTCTTGACAATGGGCATAGAGAATGCAAATTTCAAGAATGCAAGGTTTTCAAAACACTTCAAATAAAAATGAAAATACTAACCTCTCAAAACACTTCGAATAAAAATGCCTGCATAATCAATGTAAACCCACAATTATGTGCAATGATTGTAACTGATCAATGTAAACCCACCTGCACATTAAGAATTTAGACCATAAATATCTTAAAAAAAAATCCATTCTAATTTTTAACTGATGCTTTCCTACAGTACAGTAGAAGTTGAAGGCAACCTTCAATTGAATTGAAAACAACATTTACATCTCCTGTCCTCTCGTATGGTAGAGTAAAGCAGAGTAGAGCAATCAAATATCCTCTCATGTGGCAGAGCAGAGCAGAGCAGTCAAATATGGAGCGCTGCTGCTGAATATGGGGCATCCGATCCATCTAGAAAGCACGAAATGAAACGAAAGAAAACCATCAATATCTAATATCACAAGATGGACAGCAACTTCAAAACCTGGAAATTCACAAGGTGGACAGTAAATTCAAAAAAGTTGGCAATGGCAATAATCTATGAGATGGGCGGATGAAAACCGGTCGGCCTCCAATTCAAATCTTGTATTTTCAGTATTTTATACTAAGTCAAATTGGTAAGTGTTTCTAAACTTTGCATTATAAGTTCTATAAGTTCTAAATTTTGCTGATATTTTTCAACTTTGGGAATTCTATTACATCCCATGCTCGGCTGCAACAAAAAGTGTGTATACAATAGCCACCATTACCAACTAGAATTAGAAAACAGTAATGAGAAACGATCGAAATGCACATGCATCTCCAATCCGCAGTTTGTGGTGCTGCTCACGTTTTCACATTGGAAAATGGTTCAGCCGGAACTAGGCATTCTAAAATGCACGTAGCTGGATTCATATATTGCTTGACAGTCGATTAAAAAAAGACGTCAAATTCTGAAATGGTAGAAAGGTTTAGGGTTAAAAAAGCTCATAGGGGATAGCGCCAAATTTCATATTATTGACGCCATCGACCATAATCTGATCTCATAAGCAACAGGCAGCTTCCATATTTTGACATTCCACTGCCCAGTAGAGATGTCACATGAATCTACAAACAGAACAAGTTGGGCAATCTTCTGAAATGATGAATAGAACATTGAATATTCGTAAATTTTACCATAATTATTTCAACTGTCAGAAATAGGGGAAAATCGAGCAAGTGAGGAGATACATGTTTTCAAGAATTTATACCATCAATATCTTAAAAAAGAGAAAAGAAAGTGACAGTTCAGGGTTAAGGGAAAACGTGAGGAACTTCGATGAGATGAAGGGCTAATGGGACCTTATACAGATGTAGAAGGAGATTTCAAATACAATATCTGTACGAGTGAATGACATGGGTTTGGAAAATGGTATAAAGGTTTAGGGTTACAATAGCTCAGAGGGGATATCGCCAAATTTCATATTATTGTCGCCATCGACCATAATCCAATCTCATGAGCAACAGACAGCTTCCATATTTCGATATTTCACTGCCCAGTAGCATGTTCCACTGGCAGATTTGAGCCGCTGCCTGTAAACTTCAACGCTGACTATACTGAAGGGAGAAATATGTCAAAGGACTATGGAGATCTCTCATGAATCTGCAAACAGAACAAGTTGGGAAATCTTCTGAAATGATGAACAGAACATTCAATATTCGTAAATTTTACCATAATTATTTCAACTCTCAGAAATAAGGGCAAATCGAGCGAGTGAGGACATACATGTTTTGAAGACCATAAATATCTTAAAAAAAGAAAAAAGAATTCATTCTAATAATTAACTGATGTTTTCTTACCGTAGATGTTGAAGGAAATCTTGAAATGAATTGAAAACAGCATTTACATTCCTCTCCTCTCATATGGCAGAGCAGAGAAATCAAATCAGAGCTGTCAAAGATGCAATGCACGAAACGAAACGAAAGAAGTCCGTGAAAGATGCAGATCCATCTAGAAAGCACGAAACGAAACGAAAGAAGCCCGTGAAAATGAAAAGACGTACCATTAAAATTTCCATGGCCATGGAAAGAGGAGAAAAAATTGCAGAACCGGAGAAGTTGCATTTGCCAAAGATATAGAGATCACCTTGCCATAGAATGGATTGCCCGCCTGGTCGTTTTAAAATAAGATTGGATTGCCTGCCTGCCATCGCTCCGCCTGCGATCGCTGGTTCTCTCGAGTCCCAATTCAATCCGAAGTGTAAAAGGCTTAAAAAGAAACAACAGGGTTCTCTCCACTCCCAATTCAATCCGAAGTATATAGAAAATAAAAAATAGAAACAAATTAATGAGAAAAAGAAAAAAATAAAATAAAGCAACGGCTACCTAAGAAAAAATAAAACAAAGTTGAAAATAAAATAAAGGAACCCCTACCCAAGGACAAATGGAAACAAATTTATCAAATAAAAAAGAAAAAAAATAAAGAAAAAGAAAAAAACTAAAGCAACTGCAAGAAAAAATGGAAACAAATTTATCAAAAATATATATTATATATTTGTCAAAATACATGTGTCAAATTATGCTTTTTCAAGGTGTAGAGGGAAGGCGTTTTTGAGGCAAACATTATGAACTTTTTATAATTTATTTATTGAAATCTATATTATATATGTTGTTATAATTTATTGAAATTTAAATATATATATTTTTTAAATTATAGTGTGCTAAATTGTGTTGAGTCAATTTAGCCAATTTATAAACATAATAATGTTGTTTATTATCCAAAACAGGAAGATATAAAAGTAATTACTATGTTTATAAAAACCATGATTGGGGAAAATGTGTTGCATTGTTTTTATTAAATAAGTTAAAGATAGATAAATGGTTAACTTTGTAATTTTGTTCATTTATGTTTAGTTTTGTCCACATATTTTGTCATGTGTGTAATTATCATTATACATCATTTATGTTAATACTAACTAAATTTCTATTACCTATATTTGCAAATATGGTTTGCTATTGGCATTTGTAAAAGTGGTTTTTATTGTCATTAGCCATTATGGACTATTTATTGGCATTATCTATTGTAATTAATTAATCTCTTTAAATACATCCACATCACATCTCTATGGGCATGAATTCATCATAGCAATATTTTGCAAAAGATAGATCAACCTACGAAAACAATTTAATACCCAAAATATCTATTCGTCATAAAGTAAGATCATTCAATTCCTTTTATATCTAAGATAGTAATATAAGTTCATTCAGATTGTTGATGGTCAAGAATTAGTTGGATGGGGACGACCTAGTGTGTAGATGATTAGGTCAAATATACTTATATTGGTTTGGAGCCCTTTTTTTCAATTCATGAAGTTTAGATATGAAAAAGTCTGTTATCATCTACCCTATTTCTTACTAACTATAAAGTTTCTCGTTAATCAACGAAGTTTGGTCTAGTTCTTTATTGTTCAAACTCGAGAAGACTACTAGATTATTCACAATAGTGATTGCCTAGTTACAATAAATTATTAATATTTTGGAAAACCTATGAACTATACAATTTTGAACATTTACGAGCATTAGCACAACATTGTAGAAATTGTTTCCAATGTGTTTTCTATCTTGGCAGTTGAGGTTGGCATTCTTTTGGGTCACTTCAATTGAAATATTAATAATGTTAATAATCACTCGCTTGCAATTGAGGAGAATGAGAGTAATGTTGGGGTTAATGTGGAATCAAATAAAGAAAAAAAGAAGGACAAGAGTTCTTTTAAATAATCATAATAAGTATCGGAAACATGAAAATGAAGATGAAAATCAATAATTCACAATTTGTATCCCATATTACCCAAAAAATAGTTTTTCTATAGGAAAAATGAACATGGAAATCGATAATTTGCAAGGAAATACATGTGGAACACTGCATCACAAATGCCATAATTAACCAATGATTAATGACTATCCAAAATGAAGGTGAGATGTTGAAATCAATGGTGTTTACACTACCTACCCACCAACACGTGCATGCACATCCATTTGTAAAGATATTTGGCAAGCATTTTCTAGACATTATCATTATATAATGGTGTATTTGAATGTTCCTTCACATATATACCCTAAGAATGTATCTTGCGGTCTCAACCTCCTCCATGTCTTCTAAGAATGTGAGGATTTTCGTATTAGATTGTTTCAACTCTGCATCATCTCCCAAAATGTGTTCATCCAAGCAAATTAACTGAACTTCTTATTCCTTCCATGTATGTGTGTGGCCCCATTGGTTATGGGTGGTCCACGGGGGTGTCACTTAGTGAAACCATGCCATAGCATGTTCGTTCATGGAATATGAAACAATATCCTTAATTTCAATAAATATTGGATAATACCTCCCAAAGTCATTTTTTTAAACCCCCTCCCAATATGCATTCTCAAATTAAAAAAAAAACCCTATTTTCACTATATATTGTATGTATCCATTTTTCCATTTACATTTTTTATACCCCTTTATATATCTACCTAGTATATTTACATGATACCCCTCTTATGAACCTACATGCATTCTACAACACACCTTGCTTCTTTCAATGTATATTGTGGATGCACATTACTTCTCCCACAATGCAATTACTCAACCGCATATCATTATGATTTGCGGCATCTAATGGTATAATGAAGAGATGGTGTTATGATTTACTTCACGATATTGACCTCCACATGTGTCTTCGCCTACCGGCTGCTCTCCTCTACCCACACGTCTCCGCCTTCCAGCTGCTCCTCTACCCGTGCATCTCTGCCTACCGAATGATCCTTAGAATTTTCTCTCCACCCTGATCTTTTCTCTCTACTTGGTATTTTCTTATGGGTTTACCATCATGATTTGTATATGTTTTTTATCTTAGTGTGAGTTCTTATGGGATTTACCTCTGTGTGTTGGGTTCCTTTCCCTGATTGACCATGAGGTTACCCTTCAAATGTGGATTGTGGGTTTCTCAACATGATTGCCAGAGAGTATGATTGTGCTGAGTATGACTAAGTGTATCTTGTGCTAAGTGACTGTGTGTCCTTAGCATGACTGTTATGGGTATGAATGAATTACTTAAGCTTGTTCTTTTGATTTAAACTTCTATTTCTGTTGACTAAGAGTCTGAGACCTATTTCTGTCTGCACTAACCCTCTCTCTCAAGGTACGTATATGGTTTACCCTATTTGACTTGTCCCTTCAGTGACAAGATCAAACTCAGAAATATTTTAGTATAAGTAGGATCCAATAATGATTATAATTTGTTAATATTTTATCTATTATTTATGTACATTACATTTGGTGAAACATCTCAATTACCAACTTCAACGTAGTGACCAGCAGAGCGTTAAGTTGAAAGAGATGAAAATTACGTTCTTGCTTTATTATAGTTTAAAGTTTTATTAGCAACAATATTCTGAATATGAATTTATATGTTCATGCACTTGTATTTAATACTTGTATTAAAATAGCACTAACCCTTAAATTTCAATAATATTATATGTACAAAACATCCATGCTAATATTAGGCTCAACTGACTTGTATACTTCCCTTCAGAGTACTTTGTGTAATAGGTACATATCTCATAATTCATTAGCACACCATTAAAATTACATCTTGATTATTTACAGATTTGTGTTGGTGTTATTCAGTGTTCACCCATTTCTTCATATAATCCATGCCCTATGCAACAATCTGTGGAAAACAGATGTATCGTGCAAGCAAAAACACAGATATCCTTAAGGTGTTTTTCAATTGCTCCTTAGCATGACAATGTAATTCATATGACAACATCAATAGAATAAATTCTTTACTTATCATATCCCGAAACAAGATATCATTGGTTTATAATATAGTTGAGAAAAGGTGAAGAATGGACAAGATTTTCTGTACCAGAAGTTGGTTTGGTCAAGTTTCAACCACTAGATTCTAATGTTTTCAAAAAATGCAGTAAGGAAACATAGGGGCTAAATAGAGAATGATATGAGAAATTTCTAACACTCTTATTTCCATTATGACTGTCATTCAGTCACCACATCCAAGACCAATGTAACTAAAACTGATATCAAGAAACGTTGTATAAGAAAAATACAATCATATTTGAGTAGTATGTTCTTTGAAAAATGTCACCATTCAGATTCAGGTAATGCTTTTGTCTACCTTGTAAAAAGAGCCAAGATAGTTTCTATAGAACCGACAAGGCTGTGGAACAGTTTCAATAGTGCATATCACCACCAAACCACAACTACCTGATGTTGAGAAAGATAAAAAAATGAAACTAGCAGCGTAACCCGTGTTAAAAACTTATTATATAGATGTAATTCCAAACAACATCCTAAAAAGGTGAATCATCAATATGGAGTAAAATGTTTCAAACCTTTTCTAAAATTATGCTAACATCACTCAAGTATAATATGGATATTGTTATTCCTTCTCTTTAGCCATATAATATCCAACAAATTCCTGAAAGGGAAGAAGTGGTCTACACCATAACAATGTCCTCACAACTGAAACTTTCAATAGAGACCTCTCTATAATCTCAAGCTAAAGTTGACGTATAATATTTGTTCATATACCATTGAGAAGTTTAGCAAAGCACAATACTTTTATGTTCTCTATAAAAAATACTTTCCTGCAGTATCAACATTTTTACATCTTACCTCCCACCTGCTCAATTTGTCACAACTCATAAACTCATAGGTTATCACTTGACTGAGAAAATATGGTCCTACTCAGCACAAAGAATGATATAATTCTTGAATTTTGAGCTTGCTATTTGTAGCAAAGATAAAAAATAGCATGGAGCATATCATACAAGAAGAGGATTGCATACACCTTTAACATCAATAGTATTAATGGACCACAAAAACTTGTAATCGTCATGCAGGAAAGTGCCAAGTCTAGTGATATCATGTGTTCGATTTTTTTGGGGGACCCATGGTCCCAACTTCAGGTTTACACTTAATTCATAAGAAATTCTCAACCTGCAAAGATAACAACAATTGTATCAAAATATCTGCAACACTACAAGATAGTGAGACAACATATAATGTACTAGATAATTGTGATAAATAAATTTCATGTAAATAGAGAAAAAGAAAATTATATTGAGTTCAAAGCTACCAACATTCCTATCACCAAGCATTGGAGTCAAGCTTCTTGGAACCTCTTTCTCCATAGTAAGAAAATCATTTAGTGGGTCAATTGATTTCCTACAACAGTTAAAGGCATGGACAAAGTAGTCAATTATTATAATCATATATCAGTGAGATAATGATCAAATTAAAAGTATACATGCTTGAACTACATAGAATATAAGCATACCTTGGTTTAATTTGACCACTAAGAACAATATAAGGAGTATGGATCTTGGCCTAAGTGTCATGCATTTTTTCCATGGACATCAAAGGGGTGTCCATGATATTCATTTGCTTAAGCTTCAATTACTCCTGATACAGTTTGATACGTTTTTCTTGTTTCATTTTTTGAGGGCCTTTTCCATGGAACTTATGTGATGGTTTCTGAAAATCTTCCTTAGGTGTCATCTGCAAATGTATATTGACAGAAAATAAATTTCTGATTTCTCTGAACAAACATTAATGAATTAAAATGGGAGACGAGCATGCCTAAAGCATTAGACAATTGAAATATTAAGAAAAGAATCTTACAATATGTCCAAACTCATCTAAACGATCTAATTGTATCTGTTTTGTCCCATCGGTATCTCGTACTCCAACAAGTTTGGTATTTTTCTTATCCATATTTCTTCCACCCCATTCCATAGACTCTTTCAATCCTCCCATTTCCTTCAACAGTCACAAGGCATTCGCCAAACCCTTTCCAACAGAAGCTTCTTTAATTATATCATCTGTTGCCACTTCCTTCTCTTCTTCTACTTTTATATCACTGGGATCTATATCCATTTCTTTCACCTCTGTCCACCCGCTTATGGATTCTGCAACATCATCTTGTTTGATAGGACCTGGACCCTCATCATCGTCTTTAAATACATCTTCAATTACAAGTTTATGAGTGTTTGGTTCAACAATAACAAAATTAGAGTTATAAAACAATGAGATAGTGCAAAGAAATATCATATAAAAAACAAAGACCTATTATAACTGTAATGACTACAATAGAACTCCTTAAAAAATTAAATTTAAGGATCCACTATCATTATTTCTGAAATCCTTTCATTATCCACACACCTTCATCAAGCTGTAAAATCCACACAGATTCTTCCATCTCTATAAATACAACTTTATTTTCCTACACATCACTTAATGATTGGCTTTGACCATTTCCTTTATCCTGATTTGCAGCTACTACTAACTGAGCTACTGCCTGGGGGCCAAACCCACTACTACTTTATGCTTGATTTCTCAGTGTCTCCTTCCTGGTCTTCTCTAATGACTTGTGAAGATATTCATCCTCCCTACCAAAGACAACATTTACATCTTCATCTACATGCATTGCATACGATGAATTCTCATCTCGAATTCCTCTGGAAGCCTCTGCTGCTTTCTTATATGCATTTTGATATGCACTTTTCCTAAGTTTGGCTTCTTCCTTTTCTGCATTTTCCCTAGAAACCTTTCTTTCTGCATCATCTATAGAACCAAGGTCCCCAACACCCAATCCAGTAGCAATTGCTTCTACTTCGACCGCATCAACGTCCAACTTATCCTTCTTCCGCAAATTTTTCTTCTTCTTAGGTTTCTTAAATCAAAGCATTTCCTCCTCAGTATAATAATCATAAATAATTGATCCTAGTTGAGCCAGTAACTATTTAGTTTGAGTAGTCATAGCTGTGGCTTGTAGCCTCTTGTGTATCTGAAGAGATAGACAATATTACACAAACATAAAATATAACATCAACATTCTACATATCTGGAGAGAAAAATTTACTCAAACATAAAAGGTGATATCAACATTCAACTACACATTAATCCTCCCTAAACTAGTGTGCTTTCATTCTTAAAAAATAATAAAATATAACTACAAGATGGGTCTAAGCCTTCAAAAATCCTAAAACAATCCTTCAAAAAACCTAAAAACAAGGTATCTCTAAGCCTTCAAAAACCCTAAAACAAGGTACCTCTAAGCCTAATAGAAACTCATGTATCAAACATAAAAGGCATAATATGATAAAAATCTTATGAAGAGCTATCAACCATCTGTTGTGCACCATACATATATAAACCTGTTTATTTTGTTGAGGGGCATGGTGAATGGATATACTTGATTTGAGGTTGATGGATTTTCCAAATTCAAGAATAAATGGTTCTTGCTACTCATATAGTCCATAGAAGCACTTAGATTACCAAAAAATTCATTTTGATGCACAGGTTTGTCCTCAAATTTAATCCAAAATTAGATCATTGTTGATTAGGGGGTCAAATAGGGCTAAGAATTGCTTTTAGGGCCTAGTATGTGCCCAACAACATGGATTTATTTCTCAAATATCAATTGCTTACTATTGATACTCATTCTCAGAAGTACCTATGTCTGAGTTTTATCCACTTTACCATCTTGTAAAAATTTTACCCAAAACACACTGAAACTTGGTGTTTGGTTGATTTATGGTTTTTTAAAGGCCGGGACATATTTTTCCTATTGTTGTTTGAGGCTAACAAATACCTAAATTGACCAGAAATATCCCAGATCAATTAATTAGGTTTTAAGGATTATCAACATATGTCAAGGTCATCAAGGAATGTGCCTAGGAATCATTTTGATTGTTTTATGAGGATTAGATTGGACAACATGCCCATGTTTTCTTTAACAATTCGAAACTATGTCAAACTCCATTATATTGTCCAAGACTAATGGGCCTTCCTTTAAACCCATCTAACTCATATAGACTGCCATCAATTAGTAAATAGCTTATGAAAGGGTTATCTCATAGCTGTGGAGGTGTTGTACAACTACAGATGCCATCTGGTCCTTCTGGTTATAGCTTCCTGAGAAATAAATGACCTAATTTCTATGATAGTATCTACAATCATATTTTTTCCCTTTAAGTATATCAAAGTAAAATAATGCCTTTTTCATTCTGATTTCATAATAAGTAGCCAAAGATGGTATATCTCTACAAGAAAGCCTCATCTGTGTCTTTTAGGCCTCTAACATTCAGACAACTCTAACACTCAATTAACTTGGCCACGTTCCAATCACTGTGCACATTGATCATGCAACTCACAAGCAGGAATTGATTGAAACTTTGGAAATGGTACGTAACTTATTATTGAGACATAATTGTCTTTTGAATAGTTGTTAATATATTCACCAAGAAATCATCTTTAAATACAAATTATACAAACCAATAGAGTTGCATGCTTTAATAGTTACCTAATTTAATGGAGATTCCATTACAGTGTCTACATTTTTATATTACCCTCATGCATAGTATGTGTTGTGATTGGCAGGGAAAATTTTGCATGTTCTAGAATCTAAGGATATTTAATAAATAATACAGTGATCAAAAATCATACAGACTCATAATTGAATAGAATAAATGTCAAATATTTGAGTAGTATGCACTTACTGTGATATGATACCATGTTTTTTTATTTACCAGGGTGTTGACTGAGTAATATTTGATGGTTCACATCTTTCTTTTACTGAGAATGTTTCATACAAAAAATATATAACAACCATGGACCATGTGAAGCGTATGATAGTGGAAGCTGAACTAGGGTGATTATCAGGTACAGAAGATAATAAAACAATTGAAGAGTATGAAGCAAAGCTTACAGATTTAGCTCAGGTTGGCTACTTCATTCACTCAAAATTATATCACAGAAAGATAGCTTAAATTGCAATAGGAATCTTGTAAAGCATATAGATTTGAAATATACTTCTGAAAATGGAAATTATTCACATCCACTGATTAACTTTATGTATTTTAGGCTGAGGATTTATTATGTCAAACAAGAGTTGATGCTCTTGCAGTATGCATTGGGAGTGTCCATGGAAATTATCCTCCAACTGGCCCAAAACGTAAGCTGGATCTTCTAAAGGTAATGTATATCTCAGATTTGATTTCCAAATAGTACTGAATAATAATAAACAATGACGGTTATAATAAGGGGACTAGTATCCGCTACTTGTCTATTTTGATCCCTTTACATTGTCCTATTCCACCTCTAGAACATTTTCCTCCATCCTATAAGAGTCAACTTCTTGGATCCTATGTAGTTATTTTCTTGTGTACTGGTCATAGACTGAGTCTTGTAAGTACTTTCATCTGTAATCAGACTCATATGCATTCAAAATTTGAAGAAACTTGGTACATAATATTCACAATCATCATGTTGATTGACAACTTGTGTACCAATTCACCTCCATAGCCTATAAAATTAAGCAAGTGTTTGAGGGAGGGCCTGCTATAGGAGTTAAATTGCTTATGGCCTTTGTTTTGTTTTTAACCTAATATCTCTACATAGTTCAACTCAACAAATTATAGCATCCACTAGGATCTTTTCTGCTGATATTATTTTGCTTGACATTATATGCTTTTGCATCCATGTCCTGTGAATTTATATTATGGGAATATTTTTTGTTCTTTAAAACATCTGAAGTTGTTCTTGTATCTTTCTTAAAGCACGTGATAATTTCTAAATGTATTTTCATGCATTTCAAATTTGCATGATAGATCATGATTCAGTTGTAGCTCGTGTGCCTTGAATTCCTTTCATAATCACTAAACACGTTAGCATTATCTGTGATTTATGTATTATAATGAATGAAGTTATATTCTAAGCTCTGGATCAGTATTCTCTGTTATTTATATATTGTAATGAATGAAGTGGTATTCTAATATCTAGAGCCAAAATAAGGTACATAAGGTGGTGTCACAATCATCATACATTCCTTTGATATATTATAGTATTATACACTATAATTCTTAGTCTCACTGACTGCTTTTGTTCACTCTTTGGTTTTTCCTTCTAACCCCTTTCTGGTTCTCCTCTACACTTGAGTGTTGGTTATTGTTTCTTATAGTATGGTTGGTTTTGTTAATAATTAATCATAGGCTTTCAAACCCTTAATGAGATGAAGTACCTTTAATCTCATTGGCATGTCAGGTGCACAAAAAAATGGTATCTGTCGTTTTAGTAAAATCTAGTACTAATTAAAACACTTTAGTTGATATAACTAAGATAGTATTCATTATCTTAACACTAGTATAAAATGAGAAATTAATGACTAAAATCAGGCTATAAATGACTATTTTTGAGTCGGTGACTAATAGTAGCAAATTTCCACTATCTTATAGCTAGTCATATTTCACTAGTCATTAATAGCTTGACTTAGTAGTCATTGATTTAGTCATTGATAGACAATGATTTAGTCATTGTTTTAGTAATTGATAGTTAATGATTTAGTCATGGATTTAGTCATTGATTTAATCGCTTATTTAGTCACTGATTACAACCATTAATGACCAAATATATGACTAAATAAACTACTAGATGTTAATATATTAATGACTAAGCTAAATACGACTAAGATACGGGAATTTAGCTACTAATACTAGTATATATGTGAATTTAGTCATTTTTGTAGTCACAAATTTATGATAGGGCACAGAGGAATCGAACCACCAACCTCCTGCCTATAATTAGGCAGGCGCTCTACCATTGAGCTAGCACCCTTTAAGAAGTTGTTATTGCTTGATAATGATGATATTCAAACAAATTTATGATAGATATCAATATACAAACTACATAATTATTACTATTACAACTTACCAGTAACTAGTATTTATGATAAACTAATTCCTGAGCGCTATATAGAATTTTCCCTGTAACTAAAGCTAATAAAAATTTAAGCAATCACGAAGTGTCACCCACTCCCGAACTTTCAAAAATCACATCACTCGAATAGTTACATGAATATCAGACTACTTATCAAATGATAGGATTCAACTTTCCTATATCAAATGACCAAATTTGCTGATGAAATAAATGGTCCGATATCATGTTTGTAATCAAAAATATTTTTTAGCCATAAGCACAATACATCCATCATCATGCCCTTGTATTCTATTGATTTTTTTTTCCTTGTTAGCTATTTGTACATATTGACTTTTACAGTTTTCTTAAACAGACCATATAGGTGCTTTGTGGCTTCCTTGGAAGCTTCATGTAAAGGAAGGTAGTTAACAGTATTTCGGTGGGGAATCCATGCTTTAACCAGTACATTTCCAAGTCTGCACAAATTAAAGTCTATTCTTTTGAAAATGAGATGAGCATAATCATAACAGATACAGGTTCCATCTATGGAATGTCTTAACGAAAGTCTATCTAAGGAACTACTCTAGAAAACACTTTAATTTAGTTTAGATTCTCACAATATATTCATTTGAAAACATCGCTAAGGGAATTCATATTCAAAGTTGTCAGGAGAATTGACTGTTTGGAGTTCATGCCTAGCACAAATATTTCAAATTAATGCAATTCCCATATCCATGTCTATACTAGGCTAGTCCATAATGAGGAGAAGATCCATATTTATCTTCAGTCTCCAAGTTCATTACAACTTGGCGACTATAAATACACAGTCTTGAGGATGCTATTTTCTCCTTTTCTCATCATTTTGATGTGTGTTTGGATCACTTTTGTAACAAAGAGCAGAGATGAAGATGTAGATGGACTACCTATAAAATATCAGGTTACAGGCCTCAACCAATAGCAAAGTACCTAATCCTCTATTACTTTGGTAACAAATAGCAAGGAGGAAAATGTAGCTTGACTACCAAAAATGTATTAAGTTATAGGCCTCGACCAATCAAAAGAACCTAATCCTCATTGATGCAACAACAATTCAAAGCTCCAACACCAATAGAGAAAATTCTTCAATAAGTAAGGTAGAAGATTATATTGTTTAATGGTTAAAACGTTTTACTTTCAAATAGGTTGTAAAAAGTCCAATTGCATAGAGCACATGCACAAAAAATATAGACCCGAAATCTAACTGTGCAATTTTTCTGACAATGAACACTAGAGGTTATATTTAGTAGAGAAGCTTGGTTTTTATGTTTATAAATTAATTCGCATTATGGTCAAACTTGTAGGAAACAACACTGCATCACATAAATATTAGTTTGGTTCCCATGAAATCACATCAATGAGTACAACACAACATAGGAGGCCTGAAAATCATGGACAGAAACAACTGAACTTCAATGTGGTAAAAAAAGGTTTAAAATAAAATAAAAACAAGGATTTCCATTGGAGTCATAAGGGCTATTAACTGAATAAAGTCACTTAATAATAGAAAATAACTTACCAAGGTCTGATTCAATAGTACACCAAGACATCTTGGCATTATCCTTGAGTCCTAATCTGCAAAAAGAAGCGATGTCAAGAATCAAAAATCGATTAAATTTTTGAAATTTAATCAAAAGCAAAGGGTTTTTCAATGGAAGAGGTATATTACCACTGTTTTTTATTGTAAGAGAAACTACTGGAACAACAAATTTGTATATGGTAGAGACTGTAATGGGTAGGAAAAACAGAGGAGCGTGTAGGGTAAAAGTGGTGCAGAGGAAGCCCTGTGTGCCGTTAACACCAAAACTATAAATAAATTGTTGTGAAAAAAACTGTCACCTCTAAAAATATTAAACTAATTAAATCACTAATGGCGGATAGAAAATCATAGGGATGTTATGCACATAAAAGGAAATACCAGTATAAATCCCTCAATAGTCAATTTTATGAGATTTATTGAATGAATGATTGACAACGTTATGGTTTAAGAGCCCAAAACGAGTAGAAATATCACCTGCAATGAATAAAGACGGGAGAAGGAGGTTTGTGCTTCCAAAATCTCAAAATTTATAAGCTTTACACCAAATAGAGGGAGGTTGCAACGATATACATGTGGTTTCGTCATTTAGAACATAAAAAAAATGCATGGAGAATGTTCTCTAGAGTAATACCAAAATAAAACAATGACATCATGATTCATAAGCAAAGCTTAAGCTATCGTAGTTTATTTGAACAATGAACTGTGGGATTTGGAACACAAAGAAAAACAAATATCTAGGAAATGCAAATTTCAAAATTAAATGAAAAGGTTTATGCATGGGGTGTTATCATATCAGACAAATCAAAGCAAATATTCCCAAAGGAGTTCAATTTCAATCCAGTACGCAATATAGAAAATAATATGAACAAAACTAAAATTGCAGGGAAAAAGAAAACCACTACAACCTCGTAAAAAATAGAGAAAACCTCAAATATTTGTCTAAGATAATAAAGTAAACAATATTATGTTAAAGGTTGGCACAAGACATTGTTAATACTAACAGCCTAAGTATAAAGAGTAGGAATTGTCTTTCAAAGTCCACACAAACAGTTATAGATGAATTTTTGAAAATAAAAATACTAATGTGTCAACAGTGGCTTGTGAGGTCAGTGAAAGTAGGTATCTATATAACCCCCATGTGAAAGCAGGTATCTATATAATCCCCACCAGGGTTCATTCACTTCCAAGTGACAAGGTAGTGCTTGTGCTTGTTCTTGTGGTTGTGCAGCAGGGCATGCAACAACAATCGGGGCCAGGTGAACACTAAAACACGTGACTTAAAGTTACAATAAACCAAATAAATCTTAAGAAATCTCCTAATGTCTAATCTCCTAACATTTCAAATCACTTTAGAGTAGGCGAATGTTTGGGATAAGGGTAAATTGCATGGAAGTGCCAATTCCCCCTTGTTGTGGCATCTTTAGCTGAATTGAAGGGCACTTGAATTATGTATTCAGTGGTCCACCCCTTGACAGTGCCTGTCCAGGAAGGCTGCTTGTGATGTCATGCCTCTTTAGGTAATTTGTAATGCTTCTCAAGTTACAAACTAAAATAACTTACAAAATTAGGCTGATATCAGCATTAATTCTTCGCCTCCATCTCAGCTATATTAATTTCACATGGATATAGATTCAGATATCTTCTTAACCATTGACACAAATAATGAGGTTATGATGAAAATCATAATACATCTAAAATTGCAATCTTTGTCAATGTACAAGGGAAGAACTCAAAACCAACTACTTGTAGATATGGGTTTCTTATCAAAATGCCAGGATGGGGAATTTGGCATGGCACCAATGTCATTGGTAGAAATTCAATATGTGGAACTCAATTTGGAGTTGTATAAATGCATTGGCATAGCAGGTGTGGGATTTAACTCAAGAGCAACTACCTATGGACATGGGTCCTTTCGGCACTTTACCAGGGTCATTGGTAGAAATTCAACCATAGAAACTCCATTTGGAGAAGTAGTGATGTAAAGAGGTCATTGGTAGAATATCAAACTATAGAACTCCATTTGGAGTTATGGCAATGCATAGGCATAGTGGCTATGGGGTTGTCAAAATTTTAACAGGGCATTCAGCAAGGTACCCACATCATTGGTAGAAATTAATACGAAGATCTTATCATTGATCCTAGCATTTCCCTTCCATGTATAAGATATAGCTCACCCACACATGTACTCCAACTAATCACTGATCCATTGTCCACCATGCATATCTTCAAGAAGGTGTATGTGGTGCTGTCATGATGCAAATGAACTGTGGTGGATGGAACTCAAGAGAAACTACCTATAGATATGAATATGGGTTAATTACCAAAATGCTAGACATATGGTTATTATTGATGTTTAAGCAATATTTCAACATTGGATATATAGTATATGGACTTCATATTGAACTCTTGTGGGTTTGGGGTAGAATACGTGTTCTAAATTCTATAAACAACAACAAGGCTCTGTCGTTAGGCTTGTAAACCTATAGCTAGACAATCATATTGGTTGTGAATACAATTGGTTCTTAAGCGCAAGCTGTGTCCTAGTCTCTAGACATACTAGGGGGGAAATGTTGGACACCGTTGTAACTCCGTTGATACCACATGTGAGTAGTATAGCATTAGACAGAACTTGAACATGGAATTGGACACTATGTACCTTGAGTATATTGGAGACACTCTTAGGACACCTGAAACTAGCTTATCAACCGTCTTGTCAATATAGTTCATTGAAAACAACATTTAGGAAATTTACTCTTTACATACTTGGGTAGTCAGGTAATGTGGGCAAGGGTATGGTTGATCCTCCTAGGTTAGTGCAATAAGGGATTGGGTCAAGCATTATTGTTGTACCCCGCATGTAAATATAAGAGAAACAGTAGCATGACGCTCCTTTTTTCCTAAGGCAAAGTCTGTGGGGTAATCCTTGTCCATAATCTCATACACATGCTTAAGCTTTTACATTTGCATCTATCATGAATATTTGAATGTTCTTGGTAGCCACACATTCACAAACCCACTTTCCTAAAGTTACATTGAACATCATCCGTTTAGAGGACTAGTACTTGTAAAAGCTAGAAACTATTGGTTAGTATTAAGGAAATTCCTAGGTTTCCTTCCGATAGTGACACGTTGGGAGGGATATCCCGTTGTTTTGTCGGATTAGCAGCTGGGTTTCCTTGTGATCATTTGGTTTCTAGGTTATGCAACAACAGGGATTAACTCTAGATAAGGCTACACAAGAAGCAGTAATCCAAGATTGCCAATTGGAATGCCAAGCAAATAGAGAAACAAAAATGAATATCTACAGGGTAAAGGTCTTGAAATCGGCACACACTAGAGTGACCACCATGATGAGCAGTTCTAGGATGGGGAACGGACTATAGCCCACTCACTCCATGTATATCTTAAAAAGTAATCTTATGCCTTCCTGCAATCTTGATCCCCTTCACTTTTGTTAAGGTAAGCACCATGAACTTTGTAACACTCTGTCCCATAAGCCAATAAGGTATCACAGACATTTAATAAAAAATATATTTCTATCTCTCTTCTGTGTGAGAGTGAACACTGTAAACTTTGGTATCAAGGCTGCATTAGATAATCACATATATTATTAGAACATCATTGAAAAAAATCTAAGGCACTATCAACCACAGTTATTGGTTCTTCATCGCAATATAAGATACCTTTTGCAACTTCTGTTGGGCTCCTTCCTATCAAGCCACCCTCTTTAGCAAACTGAGCTAAAGTTGGTTCATATACCTGCAAATAAAAAGTGCACTTCATATGCATATAATGTATCCATGGATTAAGCACCCATTAGCCAAAGGAAACAAATATACAAATTCCAAATGTTGAATATAATAAATAAGTGCTTCCTTAAGGCCTCAATCACAAGTTCTTCTATATGCCATACATACATCAAAACCACAAACACGATAATTTGATTTGATAAGTTGTGTTTCCATGCCAAATCCCATCGCTCCAAGGCCAATGAAACCAGTATGCTCCACTGTATTGGAAATGGAAATAATTTCTTGTACAATTTTTTCGGGAGAATAACCTTCATCTTGCAACGCAACATTGAAACATGCTGTCCTTTTCCAAATATATAGAAATTCAAGGTAACAGAATAATACACACATATCAATGATTAATTAGGCATATCAAGAATGGTTGCTTCAAGCATATTTAAAAACTTTCAAGTAAAGTGGATGATTTGAACCACAAGACAATGTTTATAGTAGGCATTCCTTGTGAGTGTGCATCAACAATGTAAGATTATTTTACAAGAATTGCCTTGACAGCTGTAGCATCAACTTCCTCACCATACCCACAAGTAGAGCCTACCAATATTTCAGAAAAACAACAGTTTGCATAGAGAAAACTATTAACTTGTAATAGCTGTTAAAAAAATCAAAGAAATATTTTTTTCTATAATTTAGCATTGGTGTAATTTCAATGCATCAATAAGGCACTTATCTATGGAAATACCATGAATAAATTGTTGATGTGCTATAGCAGTCAGAGGAAGAGGAAAAGGTAGTGACTTGGCTTCATCTAGCACAATTCCCTCGATTCACATAAAGGCATCAGGTAAGAACAATACTATTTTCTTTCCAAAGAAGAAGCCAGATACAACATAAACTAAAGTAAAGGAATTCTATTTGTCCACAATATATTTTTAAGCCCTTTTAGTATTTGTGATTCTGCTAGGAATTTTTCTAAACAATGAAATTGATTACTAAGAAAATATTTCTTTTTTTCATATTGCCATTTACTTACCATTTGATCCTCCTTTCACTTCTTGTGCAGCTCAGGTTAGCAAGTTTATGATTTAAAGGAAATGTTGGCATTGATTTTTCTAGTGTCAAATCCCCTGTCTTGATATTTCAATTTCTTCTACGAGAAATAACACTCCAAAACGTTTCCAAGCAATGCACAAGGATTAAGAATAAAAATTTATAGTATGTCCTCTAAAGATAAAAGTAGGTCAAAGGTACTTGAAAATACAACCAATATTTTTATCCAAGTAAAAAAGGTGGTGAAAGAAGAATCCTCTAAAAGGAAAATCAAGTACAAAAAAGAAGCATGAAAGGACATTAAAGATACAAGTGGTTTATACCAAAAACGTAGACCATAGAAAGTGAAGAAGAGCCAGCAAAGAAACACCAAGTGCAACTACCTCTATGGGAGGAGGGAGTTAGCCTCGTTCATCATCTAAATAAACACCGCAGATATCAACACCAAGTGCTTACATAAACTGCTTGTTGAATAATGTCCTCTAGTGAGTAGCCTATATTGATCAGGCCATATTGCTTAATGTTGAAATATTGCTTAAACATCATGTGCTATCTACAGTCAATCTTCTTGTCAAATATGATATGTGAGGACTAATGGGTGGTTTAGTTGAAGTCTTTCACTGCCATCATACCCAGTTCCTATCATTTATTTGTGCACTATCAAATATGAAATATCTAAATCATAGGGGTGCCAGAAAGGGAGATTTATTCGTCATCCAAGAGGACAGTACAATGGTGCTACTTCATAGGTCTGTTAATAATGTTAAAATATGATTTATTTACCTAATTATATTATGTTATTACAATTGGTTAAAATTAGAACCACATTCATTTATTTCTATGGTATGTCTTTCGAAATAAATACCATCTATGGTCTCTGATTATAACAGTTTGGGAATATTCTTGTTAAATTCTTGAAATGTAATTTTGTTTTGTGGTGTAATTTTATTTTCAAAAGTATGGTATTTGAAGATACCCAGTAGTGTTGGATACCTAGTATTAAGTTACTGACATAGGAACAGTATCCCTTACAGACTTTATTTGAACAGACACATAAGACCATGACATATTGATGAAATCTAAAACATTGTCAGTGTATACTCTTACTTCTTGTACAAGTGGTATTCAGTGTTCTAGAGACCCCCAATTGAAGCACACGTTGAAGAAGCATGGGTTGAACTAGTACCCTAATAGTTTTTGTTCCATACCCAACATCCCATCACTTTGCCCAAATAAATACCTAGAGCTAGTTTCAATGTGTTATATAGAGCCTATCATGACTCTATGGCTTAAATGCATATTGAATACATGAGAAAGACTACTCACATCCTGACTTAAGTCAGTATTCCCTACCCTTATTTATTTATTTTTGAATTAGCTTCCATCCTCCTCTGCCCAAAACACAAAAAAACACAGGGTGGTGGTGCAGAAAGAACACAGATAATAGCCTTCCCTTAAAAAAAATAGAATAGGACCTTATTTTTACTAGGTTTAAATCAAGCATATCTACATGGTTAGTCAGTTGTGTATGAATTTTTTAAATACCTTGTTTGTATAATTATGTACTTGTGGTGCTACTATAGAATATATGATTGTTGATTGAAGAAAATATTTGAATCTCTAAATAATTGTGAAAAGTACAACACATCCAAATCAAATGACTCTCTTACCAAAGGTAAAATATAATGTTCCTAAATTTAATGTAGTATCCTAGATACTATACAAGCAAAATAATAACATTCATTCTCTTTTGTGAGACAATCTGTAAAGTTATGTATTATCTAAGATTCTTAAGAGCACAAAAAACCCAATTTAGGGATAAATTGGAGGCAATGGTGTTGATTCCAGGAAATCAACTTGTAAGGTAAAAAATGAAATATCTCAACCCTTTGCATTACAAAATAATGAAATTCCATATGCAGTCATGTATATTAAACTCAAACCCTACCATTTACCAATATTTATGTCACTAACGATTTTTTTTCCCCCATAGTGCATTATTTTATAATGTACATAGTTTCAAAACTACCATGACTAGTATACAATATAATGAGAAACTTGAGGAAACATACTATGCAAAGACATCATGCCAACATCTATTAAGTGATCAAGCTCAAGATCATAATTTCAAATACAGTGCAAACAAAGCCTTAGAAAAAATTACTACTCAAGCAAAAGAAATGAAAAGATTATCCTCGTACACAATAAGATCAATGGAAGCAGTCTACTAAGGGTAAAAGCAAACATGAAATGCAATGAAAATTTCAAATATCAGAGCACAAATATGCAATCCATACTTCTTCTCCTGGAATTAATCTTCATTTTGGTGACCTAAAAAACACAAAAGATAAACACAACCAAAACTAATGCAAGCACCAAGGGGAAAAGTAATTAAAAATTTAAAAATATCTAAGACACGTATTCCAACACATTTAAAAGGATTTGAAAATAGCCTCAAGAATATGTTCATGCAATGCATGAATATAGGAATACAATACACCAAGCCACAAAGTTCACACCAACGCAACTTTACACTTTTGAATGCAACCAAATGATCATAAGAAACTTCATTCCATTCTATTCCATTCAATCATTCTACTTTTTGTTCTATTCCATTTTTCATTTATCCACTCATAGTGTGATTAAACATGCAAACTAATCAATTCCCTTACACTCATATATTCATATTATTCATCCACCATGTATTCCCATGCAATGTATATTGGCAGTGTTTCACCCTTTATCTATCCACCTATAGAGACTAAACCTACAAGTTTCTACATGAGACTATACCTACAAGAAACTACATGATATTGCACCTATAGGTTCTATAGGAAACCACACCTACAATTTTCTATAGGAGTCTCAACCAACAGTTAGAAGTGTGTACCTACAAGAAGCTACAGAAGAGTAGACCTACAAGCATAGAATAACCTAGACTCCTAAGGGAAGCTACATATATTCCAACTTCAAATCATTAATCCACACATGCAATAAGGATACCTACAACCATATGTTTCACTACATCCTCGACTAATTATTGATGCAAATAACAAGGATTGGGTGACAAAACATCAAAAGTATAGTCACATGAAACTACACTAAAGAAGTTTCAAATCCAATGGATATGAAAGTACACCATGAAGTTTCACAAATGCAATCAAATGTTCATCAAGAGTATCATTCATATCTCCATACACTCATTCCATCATGTCATTTTTTTTCATTCCATTCCCTCATGCATATACTCATTAAATGTATGAGCACTCAATCAAAAAATTCAGTTGCATCCACCTTCTTCTTCATGCAGTCCTTTAATGGTTTATTCATCCATATTTTATCTATGCCACTCACCTCATACCTTATGTATACACCTAGAAGAGATTGCAACATTGAATCATCATCTTCCTAACCCATTTACCTACTAGAGTATCAAACTACAAGTATCTACATAAGAGGAACGCTATAGAACTGTCAAGCTACAGGATTCAACATGATAGATGTCTTCTTTCTATGTAATTTTAAAAAAAAAGATAAAAAAGACTAGGATATTAGTTTAATTACATTGAAAGTATTATATGATAAAGAATTTTTGCAACAAAAAAAGGAAGCAGATATCTAACATGTGCTTAAGCTCTCTAAGAAAATAAGCATCAGTAAAGGCCCAGATCCCTACAGTCAAAATGGGCATGAGGAGGGTCCATCGGTCTCAAAATAATTTCCTTCCTATATGGAAGAAGAATACAAAAATACTGAAAATATTCCTTGTTACATCAAGAAAGGATCCGCAACTTGGGAAATATGGTACTAAGAAAGAGAAGCCAATAAATATGGAGGAACAATTCCTGCAGATATTGCCAATAGAATGAGTAATACGTCATTGTTTTATGTTGCTGACCCTATTCCTATAACAAATATAAATTGTCAGTATCTTGTTGAAGTTATGAAGGTGCTACACTCATGGAATGGATGAGCAAAAAACAAAATTCAATTCATAAAGATAAAGTCTCATGGGCATAACTTGCTTTATGATTGACATGGGTATTCATAGCTGTTCTTGCACTCTGGTGGAAACATCTATTTGAGAAGGATAGACTGGATATTATTAATGCAAAAAAGCCCATAAATATTTTAATGGAAGCAATAATAGTAGATGAGTTCTATGGAAATGTTTTATAGATTATACCCATATTTATAATATGTATATGTCACAAAATTTCTGTAATTTTGTTCAATTAAATGACTTTAAATGTGTTATGTAGAGTCTCCTATATAAGACAAATGAACTAGAAAATGTTTCCTATTTGCGACATTACATTGCTGCAACACTAGGAAGCTTTCCTACATTGTCCAAGAAATATTTCTCAAATAAAAATGATATTGAAGAACTTTCTCTTGCAAGAGTTTGGGAAGAAATAGTAAAACATTACATATGGAATCTTTAAGAAGGAAGACATTAAATTCCCTAAAGAAAAAATTGATGTTTTCTAATGATGTGTGTAATTATTTTATTGAGATATGTGAGTTTTGTTGCATGAAGAGATATAAGTTCTACAAAATCAATCCTTTGAATTCCTTTTGTCTATCATGTGATGATAAATATAAATGCAGGATGTGTAGAAAAGAAATACATGGAAGTTAGCAAGAGAAATCAACCCAAGAATATCTACTTCAAAAAGTGGAGAATCACTGTATCAAAATCTACTTTCTTCATTTGTAGAAGAAGAGGCCATTGGGAAAATAAGTGTCCAAAGGAAAATCAATCTCATATAGAGTCTAAATTAGTTGCATTGTTCTCAACCAAAAATAATCCAACTCAATGGGACTCCTGCTCAGAACCCTGTTCAGATCAAGAATGTATTTCTATTTTTTATTCTTCTAAAGAAACAGAGTTCATTCCACAAGCTAATCATGTTTCTCTCTTACATGAGTTGTCTCCCTCATCAAATTCATCATATTCTTTTGTAGATATTCTTGAAATTGAATTTTTATCAATTAAGATGTTTTCCTTTGTTCCCCATGAATTTGACCTCCAAAAAGTTATTGATGGATGCCACAAATAGCTTGGTTCTACCCCTATCTCTAATATTTGACTTCATAGACACGTTACTTCAAAATGAACCAATTCACCTGTCATTTTCACTAGTTTACGCAGCCTAGAATAGTGAATTTTACACCTGAAGCAATGTTTTCTACTCCACATTTTGTCCCACCAATACAAAAGCCACATATGATATATCCCACGTCTCATGTATACACTCTTCTTGACCTTAAGATGAAGGAAAAATAAATTTTACCATGTTGAGTAGGGATGGTAGGAAACCATAGGAGAAAGATCTCTTATGAAGTTGCACAAGTAAGTATCAACAGATTCAAGAGAAGAAGCAATTAATCAGAGAATTGATGGAATCCCTTGCTATAGATAAATGAGAATGGATAGATAAAATTGGTTGCCATGAGAGATCCTTAGATGAATACATTTAGAAAGAATATGAAGGGGTCATGATAGAATAAGAATATTTGACAATGGTCCTTGATGAGTTCAATCAAGATGAACAAAATAGGGTAACATCTTATTCTGAAGCAAATTGCATATATATGTCCGATCTAAATTATAGATTAGTTATAAGTGTTGGAATCAAGGTAGAAGGATATAAACTCTACATCCTTGATACTCAAATAGATACAGGAGCCATGATTTCATATGCTAAGAGATATTTTATCCCCGGATATTATTGCAAACCCATAACATTGAAGTTTAGAGCCATAAATGGCAACATAATCCCTATTCAGGGTTATGCTCCTAATTATCCTTTCTTGATAAATGGGTTGATAAATCCAGTCATGTTATATTGTTATGATTTAGGATGTGACATGTTGTTTGGCCAATATTTTTCTAACACACACTTCACCAATTATAAGAGAATGAAAGTTGACGGTGTTTTGGTCACTCTAAGGTATAAAAATCACTACTGAAAATAAATTTGAAATAGATCATGAAGAAGAAGAGCTACCACAATCTGTTGAGAAAAATATTAACATTAAGAAGATTGTCAAGAACCTGTTCAAAGAATATGTATGAACAACATCAAAATTTTAGGCCTCGGGAAAAGAAAAACAATCTAAACCTGATTTTGATAAAGAATCTAAATATTGTCAAAAAGATATTGAGAAATAGAGCCTAAAAAGGGAGTTCTACTCCAGAAAAACACTAAAATGGTTAAAGCCCACAAGTGGAAGCATGGAACCGTTTCAAGGATAACTAGTATAAGGTATAAAAAAATGAGCTTGCAAGGGAAACTATAAAAGGAAGCAGAGATCAAGGAAATATAACACAATAAGCTCAAGAAAGAAATAAGTACCTATCTCAAAAGTTTCTTCATTCTCAAAGAGAAAAGAATGATTGAAGAGGCCCAACCCAAAAGTTTCTTCATTCTCAAAGATAAAAGAACAATTGAATATGCCTTAACAATATATAACCAATGTTTTGTTTCTCTTATGAGTAAGAATGAGTTAAAATAAGAGGTAGAACCATCCTAAAAGAATGAGGTTCATTGCTTAATAGGGTGAAAGAAATAAGCACATTCCATTTTACCCTATAAAAATACAGCATATAGAATAGGGTCTTGATCAACTACCAATATGGGGATTGGACTCAACCTAAGGTATCCTATAGACCCTCCTAAATTGTATGCTTTTGAATTTGTAGATAATTTCCAAAAAACTAAGTAGTCAAGCTACAATAGAACTGTCAAGCTACAGGCTTCTACACGATACAAATGCTACATAAGTATGAAGCTATATGTAACTACAGGAGATGAACAAATTGCTACATCAAGTTATTTCTTCTACTTCCATAACCCAATCAAAGACATGGTCTATCTACAGAAGACATTCAAACTCAAGAACAAGTCATGCAAGCAAAACAAGCCTCATATGGGAAATCACAATAGTCTTCAAATCAACATCTATGCATTTCTTAAACATCAAAAATTTCATCATAAGAAAGGTGCATCACATAATACTTGTTCTTAGGTAATTATCATTTTAGATAGGCATGGATGTCATGATGCCTCTAACCTTCAGATCTGCCTTACCTCAATTTGTCATTATATGACCACCTCAGCAAAACTTGTCATGTGGACATTGAAAGATAATATAAAGGGGGAAGTAACTTGGCATTAACCTGATGAATTTCATTAATATAGTAAAAACTAGGCAGGAAAAATCAAATCAGGGGTGTAATCATAAAAAGAAGCTGTCAAATAAACATCAAATTTTGAATTTTTATTGACCGCATCATTTCCAACCTAAAGAGAAATAATAAATAAGTTAAAATGGAGAAACTAACCTCTATAAAGACTGCAAACCCTAAGGAACCTTGAACACATGTAGATATTTTCCACTCAGCCATTGTCAAATTGCTTTCCAATCAACCACTTTCAAATTGTAATCGAAATCAAGCTTCAAGTCCATGCAAAGATATGGTGATTCTTTATTTGGGTTTTTACTGGATCAATTGATGACTCTTGTGGCATTATATAGGGGCAAAATATTGCCAATTTTTTATTTAACCAAATTGTTCCACATTTTTTTCCCAAATATGGACCATTTTGGAATGAAAAAATTTAGAATTCAGCACTACCGTCCATATTCTGGTGAAATAATTGCTCCACACCCTATGAAGTAACTGTTATTCTCCCTGTGGCCCATAAATCAGGGGAAAAGTAACTGCTATTACCTCCATTAATGAAAAATATGGGGGAACTAGCTGTTATTCGCCTCCATTACTAGGAAAACCAGCTTCCCTTGTCCTCCATTACTAAAAACACGGGGGCGAACACATGATTTTAGTTATACTTGACAGGGATAAATTCATTTTCCCCTCTTTCATTGGGTTGGCGATTTCATTTCTCATAGTTATGGGTTCAATAAATATTGGATTAATGTATTAAATTAAAAAAAAACTCTTATAAAAAGTTTCCCAACATTTGTTTGTGACCCCGGTAATTTCACTCATGGGCTAAATTTTGCCCTTAAAATTTTCACTACTGATAAAATGACAAAAGCTACAGGGTTTGGGTTTTGTGTGTTGAAAATTGTTTAAAAGTAGAGAGAGGTTGGTAGAAACTCATTCCTAGATTAGATTTGATTTGGATAAACAAAAAATATATAAATGAAGAGACATGAGGAGACAAAGATGCATACATATGTGAAGTGGAGTACCATGGATTTTCTTTCTTCATACATTATTTATTCTTCTGTATCTGTGGTAAATGAAATAGACAGGTTGTTAAAATATTTCTAAGGAGATTTCATATATTATAAAGACAAATATTAAATTAGGAAGACAAAGCAAAGAAGAGAACACCATACCAAACACATTCTCTATCAGATGTCCTTCCCAAAAAAGAGCGGTGAATGAAATAGACAGGTTGTTAAGACAGGTTGTTAATAGATTGCTAAGGAAATTTCATATCTTAAAAAGACAAATATTAAATTAGGAAGACAAAGCAAATAAGAGAACATCATACCAGACACTTTCTCTATCAGATGTCCTTCCCAAAAAAGAGCGTTCAAGTAGATGTCCTTCCCAATCCATTTTCCCTCGAGGCGACCAGCTTTCTCTATCACAAATAGAAGCAAGAAGATATGTCTACTATCAAGACTCAAACAACGAAATCCAGATTCAAGAAATACACAACACACCAAATGAGAATATACGTTCCATCTTGTAAGCACGAAAGAAGATGGAGCTGCAAGCGAAATGCCGTGGCCATGGAAAGACGAGAGGAAATTGCAGAAGTGGAAATGCCATAAATGTGAAAATGGAAAGATTGTGATTGTGATTTCCCACATTCCATTGTTGGTTTTCTCCATTCCCTATTCAATCCAAAGTGTACAAAAGTTCTAAAAGGAAGCATCATAAAGCAATTCAATCTGAAGCTTAAAAAGGTAACAGCCTAAAAAAAGCTATTGCCCGTTTGACATTGGTATTGTTAGAATTCTTCAGAGTGGGCTGAGAAAAATGAGAGCTTGGTGTTTTGGGAGACAAAACATGGAGGACATATCGGGTGCGACTAAAACACTCCAAAATATCAAATATTTCTTACTAATGGGGCTTTTCATGTTATATTTCACTGTGGATTTAACACCCGATGTTTTGACAGTAGAATGACGTGTAACCCTTGGCATTACAGGGGAGAAATAACCCGTTGGCATAGGGGAGCCTGCATTCTCAAACACAGGTGTTGTTTTGCAAGGTGTGTCTACATCAATAGTACCTTCAGCCAGAGACTTTGGGTTAGGGGTCTTGGAAGGGGACTGACGAAAATTTGTCAATTGGATAGTGCAACAAGACTTTGAGATCTAGGACTCTAAATGGATTTTATTACAAGTAGATAATTGACACTCTGTTTCATTGGATTCCTTAACATCTTGAGTATTTGTAGGGGGATAAATTGACAACAAAGTGGATCTTAAACCCTGGATATAGATGAGAATGGAAATATGAGAGATGAACCCCATCAAACCCAACTGGCTTCACTATTTCAGGGACCTCGGAAAGAGGATTCAAATCCGGTTCTTGCTCCGGCATGGGGAATGGTGAGTTTAGAGATGGTTGAGCTGTGGAGTTTGTCCAAGAAAAATACCTTTGAAAAATTTAGAGTAGAAGTGAATATATCATAGAGGGTTGGGGTTCTTCTTGATGATGGTCGGGTGGACTAGAAACAACACCTCTTTTTGATGAAAGACTGTTACATATTATAGGAGGTAGCGGAGAGCAACCTGTGGATGTTAGATGGAATTTTCTATTGAAAGGCTCTGGCAGAATTTCTCTGGAACATCATCCACATTGGGATGAGCCTCGACAAACTCCAGTAGATGCATATGGAATTATTTTCGCAAACCCAACATATCGTTGGGTTTGGAGACCTTGTCCTTTCCACTTAGCATTGCATCATGCAAGAGAGTGATTTTCAAGTCTGGATTTACGATTAAACAAGAGAAAATGAAACAAATTTATATATTTGTCAAAATAGGTGGTGTTAAATTGTGATTTTTTCAAGGTGTAAATGAAAAAAATTATGGAATCTTAAAATATGATATATTTTGTTATAATTTATTGAAAGTTAGATTATATATTTTGTTACAATATAGCTTTGTGTTTTTTCTAAATATGAAAAAAAACATGGTGGAATCTCTCAATATAAATGGTTTTTTTTTCTTTGTAAACAAATATGTAATTTGTTATTCATAAGAATCAAAATTACATTATAGTTGTTTATGTAAAATCCCCTTCAAAGTAGGCTAGAAGAAAATATTGAAGCCCTGGGAAAAACATTACAATATTCAAAACTAAATGACAGGGACTCTACCCATCAACCTGTAGAAAGTAAAAATGCAGAAAAGACAAAATAAATGTGAGACAAAAATTAGTAGGGCTTTAGAGAATTGTCATATAGATACAACCTAAAACAATCTAAGAAAAAAATGGAATGGAGAAACTAGAAGCAGGTAAGCGACCTTCAACAATCATGATTTCGTTTGATTACTTAGAGAAGTGAAGAATACCAGGGCAGTCTCCTATCACAAGCTTTGATAGGTTGTCTGTGTCAGGATTGAACTCCCTGACAGGTGCTTGAAGGATAAAGAAAGAAAATAGTTATTTAGGAGCCCAATCCTTTTCAACCAACAATCATAAATCACTGACTGCAAATTGGTGAGACCTGATCTGTCCCAATCAATTACGACCTTTGAATCACCAAAAATACATAGCTGAAGAATATTTCTATTTTTTGTGAACCATAAAATCCCCCATCAGGATAAAATTTCAGCAAAAGTATTAGTGCCATTTCCAACACCCATCCTTTGCTTGAAACTGTGAGAGTCATCTATACGGAGGATCATGCCAGTACCACAATTTCCAACCTGCTCAGCCCCATCAAAGAATCCATATATGGTATCAGATTCCAACATCGGGTTGATTAAAATATTTTAAACTTTTGGAGCACAATCTCTATTCCATTGTATAAAACTTGCCACAATCTTTGAAACAAGTAAGCCTCCTTGCAAAGTTTAATCACTTCTTCTAATTCCTGCTTAAGTTTTCCTTTGGAGCGTGTGAGGAATGTCGATGTGCAAAAACAAGTGACCTTTGAAAAACGTGGCATTGTAGGAGGGTGCTCACGCTTTTCCTAGGCTGAAAGTTCAAAATGCATTTATGAGCACATAGGTTGGAGATGGTGATAATTGTGAATGTAAAGTGGAAGCAGTAACTCCGATAGGATTGAGACCTGTAAAAAGCCATAACAACCGGTTATTTATTGGAGTGATGAACATAATCGAAGCAGGAAGAACAATACCTTTGAAGCGCTCCAACTGGTCACTGCGAGATCTTGAACTGGCCTATCGTCTACAAAATAGGGTATCAAGTGCAAAAATAGGGGAGCAGGGGTCGAACAATACCTTCAACTCACAGATCCAAAGTTGGTGTGTTTTTTTGGCCATGCATTGGATGCATTTGGTAAGTTTACATGGAGGAGGCACATTCGAATGGTCGGCTCTCGGGGGGATGTAGGGCTATGATGCTTCTATCTAGGTATGGATATGGTACTAGTTCTAGTATCTAATTCGTAATTGACGTAGGAACCTAATTTTCCTTTGGAACATGCTTAATCGGGTTTGCTTCAATGGTGCAGTAGGGATAAATATGGTCAGGAGAAAATTCGTCCGATTGCTTTGTTAGTTCTCTGAATATCGAGGTGCATGGCACCAATATTACTAGTAGAAGGTAGACAATTTATAAAATTTACACTTAATTGTCAAATTTGCAATTTTCCATGACACAATTAAAAATGACTTACATAAATGACCAATTCATATTCTTCTAGATAGTCATTTTTTATGTCGTGACTAAACTAGTCATTTATGTTAGTCATTTTTAACTCTGTCACTTACTATCTAGTCAGATTGTTAACTGGTGACTAAATTAGTCGTTTATAGTTGCGTCAATCAAAATTGCTCATATTTAGTAGTAAATCACTTGGAAAACTTGTGGTGACTATAATTTTTAGTCACCTAGTAGCTAATTCCTCATTTTGTACTAGTGTAAGTAGCATGTCCTCTGTCATCATTTGCACTATCATTCCCTGTCAAACTAGATTCTTTGTTACTTCTTTGACTCATATGAGCACTAATCTTTTCCAGCTAGAAATCAAATCCCCATTGTATTTTGGTTACTAGCTTCAATGTGAATTAAGTTATTGTGATTCCATATTTTCCTCTGACATTGAAGAATTTAAAGTAATCTTAGTCTTCACTCAAGTACATCTTGAAATTTAACCCTATGGTTTGGGAATCAAAATCTTGAAGTTTAATAGGCATGTGGTGACTGCCATTTCCATTGCTTAAAATGGCTTCCAGTTGTCATTCTCAGAGAGACAATGTAAGAGATGTTGGCCCATTTTTGACACAACCATGTGCTGTTCATTATCAATTCTATAACCATTATTATGATGGAAAGACATGTATGTCTCATATGAATATCATTGTTAATAAGCACTACCACTTAAAGTATAAAGTTGGAGCATAAACATGTATTCAAGCATCAAAAAACTTGCACGAATTGAAATTGTGATATCATCTTTAAATTCTCATTTGGATTATTGTTTCATGATAGTGTTTTACACATGGAGTATTAAAACACCCAACTTCCTTCGAATAGATTACATAATAAGACCAAAGAGTTCATACTCAAAACCCACAAACTATTATTTCCAAGCCCTAGTCCTAAATTCCTAATTACCACTTTGAGCCAGTCTAGTATTATTATATGTAGATGGATACACTTAACACCACCATGTCTCTTAAATCTCATAGTTGTATGTCATATTTCTAGGAAATGCTACAACAGTCAACCGGTCTCAGAGAATGAATCATGATCATGTGGTAGTTGCAGCTACTTGTGATGTCCCATTAGGTTTCCACTATAAAGTCACTCGAGCTTCAAGGGCTTCTAATAAATCTAATGTTTTCTCATTATTTTCTAAGAAACCATGGATTTAGTGTTCTAAATTGATATAATGAAATTACCAATTATTGTTTCAAGTGTTTCAGCTCATAATTTCTCAGGAATAAGTTCCAGGAGCATCAGCTTGAAAAGAATCCATCTCTGGGTTGAACAGATTTGTCTTGCAAAAGTCATGAGTTTCAAATTGGAAGGTGTCTTTATCACCATGATTTTGGTCTATAATCCTGACCCATGAAGAAATTAAACAATTACAGAAATCACAACTTTTTTAATCTTATGTGAAGCAGGAGTTGACACTGACTTTTAAGAATCCATAAATTAGCAATATTGATTATGCTTGTAATTTTCATATTGAAATTATCATTCTAGCTTGTTTATTGACTTTGTACAACACAGAAACTAGGAATTCTTGCTAATAACAGAATACAATTGTGTTTCTGCTTTTTTGTTCAAGAATTACATTTTCTAGCATAAAAAAATGGGGTCGTGCTCGTCTTGCATGGAGCTTCAGGATTTCCTCAAGAGATTTTAAAGGTAAACCTATTTAGCTTTTACTTGACACTAAAATTAGAAAAAGTATAACTATGACCAACACTTGAGTTGAGAGTTAGAAGAGAGATTGAACTCACAGTTACAATTTTGAAATCATCCATTAGCATTTGCTCCAATATTTCCCACTGTTCACTCTGAATTTTGAAAGTATTTAGAAATGGTGCCTTTTCAGAATCTAAGAAGGAAATTATTTTAGGATCCATACATCCTCAAATGATGATGATGATGATGATTATGATGATGTTCACATGTCTAGATTCCAAAATGAACACCAAAGTGACAAAGCTTCTTGATGTTTGTTTATAGGCCTGCATAGACTTCGGAGTAAGGAAGTTCAATGTCAACACAGAAGTTTGAAGTGCTTACATGAATTCTCTCCAAACACCCAAGAATGACTTGATAGATGTGATGTCCTTTGCAAGGGAATCCCTGCAAGCTATTGTTGTAGAGAAGATGGACATTTTTGGCTCAGGAGGCAAGGCATATTAAGTTAATTGTTGGTTTACTATTCTTATTATCTAACAATTTGATATCAAGGGTTATGGTTATTTTTTGGCTAACCTTGGTAGCTTTTATTAGCTGTTAGACCATCCACATGAAATAATATTACAGTGACAGTCTTAAAAAAATGGATTCTCAACAATCCAAGCCTGTGGTTTTGGTTTATTGATTTCATTTTTTTATTGCTTCTTTTGGAGTGGTTTTTGTGCTCCTACTGACGTTTAGGCATTCACCTCTGAGTTGAAAATTAAGTTGTCAGCCAAATGTCGAGGAAAGGTTTAAACTTACTTTACTCAGGAAGTGAAAGAGATATGTGAGGAGTATGATGATGAAGGTACAGAGAAGAGGAATTTATGCTAGATATTGATGATGGGAAATCCAGATCATGTATTGATGAAAGCTTAAAGGATTCTACAGAGAAAGTACAATTTACAAAAAATGATAAAATCCAAGAAGCAAGGAAATGTTGAAAATGAAAAAAGATAGATGTAATCAAATGCATTATGAGACTTTTTCCAAGAAACATGATATTAAGAGGGAAGTACATAGGTAGGAAAACTAGAAAAAGACATATGGGGTAGGTGAGAATAAGAAAAATCTTGCTACGTCCCTGATATCGTCTAATAATAAAGATAGGAAGATGCTCAGGTTGGGATTAAAAAGCAGAGTTCATTATCAACATCTAAATCTGACAATATGAGGTCCATACTAAAGATAAAGAATCCTACAAGCCATTTTGAGGACCATTTGAGGTCTTATGTTGCTGGTGCAGTGCCTACAAGCCATTTTGAGAACCATTTGATGTCTAATGTTTCTAGTGCACTATCTTTAATAACTGATGTAGAGTTGAAGACAACAAAGAGAGACTTTAAAAAGTCATCAAAGAGTGAAAGAAATATTAAGACCGCTTCTTATTCTAGTATGCAGTTCAATTCATTTGACAAAAAATGCATTTCCTCAATAAAATGATTTGAGCAATTTACTGTGCTTCTTAAGATATGCATTGGAAATTAATACATTATAAAACACCAAAATAAAAAAATAAAAAATTATACCTTTTCTCCCGATGTATACCAGCAGTAGTATCCAAGGGAGGTATCATTTCCCTTTGCCTTAATGTTGCTACACTTGGTGGTACCAAGGGTGTTGGGTGAAATTCCATAGATGGCCGACCAAATGATGTAGAGAACATGGTTGAAGTGTGATCATTGAAATTTATTCCTAATTGTGAAGACATGAAAGAAATGTCGTGAGGATGTAGAAATTGAAGGCATGAACAAATATTATTTGAATTGAAAAAAAAATAGTAAATATCAAAAGTAAATTGCATCCCTAAGGAAAATACAATCAATAATGAAGAAGCAAGTTGCAGAAAATCCAAATCCACAAAAGAAGCAACCAAAGACTTACATAACCCTCTTCAAGTTTGATAGTTTCATAGTCCGCCCACCTCTGTTTTTAGCGAGCATGTATTGTTTCCCTTTTCGTTACTGTTGTTGCACTTGGTGGTACCAAGGGTGCCGGCTGAACTGCCATAGATGGCCATCCATCTAATGTAGAGTGGATGGTTGAAGTGTACTCACTGAAATTAATTCCTAACTGTGAATACGTGAAAGAAATGTCGGGAGGATGGAGAAATTGAAGACATGCACACAATTTCTTTGAACTGAAAAAAATAGTAAATATCAAAAGTAAATTGCATCCGTAAGGAAAATCCAATCAATAATGAAGAAGCAAGTTGCAAAAAATCTAAATGCTCAAAATAAGAAACCACAGATGCACAAAACCCTCTTCAAGTTTGATAGTTTCACAGTCTGCCCACCTCTATTTTTCGCGAGCATTTCTGCCCTAGTCTGGATAAATAAACTCTCGATATATTGCATATTGTTTATTAAACTATAAAAAAAACCCTTTAACCCCAAATATATGGCCAATATAATTTTTTATTTTTTGACCATTCTTAAGCCCCCAATATGAATGAATGTGATATCATATTGTTCTGTCGGCAACAGCCTCATGAAAAAGACATGTGGTTCCAGTTAGTTTTGTGGTTACCCGCCATCTGTTGGAGCATGGTTTTAATAATTTTGTTGACTGCTTCTACTTTCCCATTTCCCTGAGGGTAGTAGGAGGATGAGTACTGGTGCTCAAATTTCAACATGGTTGAATTTTTTGTCCAAAAAACGTCTTTGAAATGGATACTGTGGTCTGAGACAATCTATTGGGGAACACCGAAAGGTGAAATGATGTGGTTGAAGAAAAAATGCGTCGCTGTGTCTTCTTTGCAATTGAATGTGGGCATGGCCTCGACCCATTTGGTGAAATAATCGATAGCTATAATAATTTATTTGTGTCTGCTGGCCGAGGGAGGACTAATTGTCATGAAATCGATTGCCCACTTGCAAAAGGGACAAAATATGACTACGGGATGTAAAGGAGCGGGGGGAGTCCTTGATTTTGGAGAAAAGAGTTTACAACTACGGCAGTGTTTAAATACCTCGATGCAATCAACAAAAATGGAAGGCCAAAAATAGGTGGCACATAGAATATTTTGGGAAGTTAACAAACCAGAAAGGTGGCCACCACAAGCTCCACTATGACAGTCATTGAGGACCTATGCATCCTCATTATGGGTGAGGCAACAATGTAAGATGGTATCGATGCCCCGATAGTATATAACGTCCCCAATAAGGATATGGAGAGTGGTTTGGTTTTGGATTCGGTGTCTATCTTCATGGCTTAAGTGAACCTCAAAATTTTGGGTGCATAAGTATAGGAGAATGCCCCCATACCAAGGATCTTCCGTGGAAATGAAAAATAAGAATTTGTGAGGAAGGTTGACCGTAATTGGTGATGATGCAAAAAATGGGGGAATGTTTTTCATTAGTGCAGCTAGTGCCAAATATTTGATGTTTTTGGGAACAAAAAATTCCAATCCCAACTCCTAGAGAACAAAAATACACATGGTCACATGACCTTGTAAGAGGCGGTGACACAGGAAGTATCGCATAGGGTTGGAAATTGCCACTACTCGAGTATGGTTTGAGATAATGTAATGGCACATCTTTTGAACTGAAAAAATGATGGTGAGGCCCATATTCTCTTTAGTCGGATATCATAGAGGGGGATCGGTCAACTTTTGACTAACTTAGTAAATCACATGCTCCTGATGATCATTGTCTTCTTGGACCAAAATGCTAGTGATCGTGTTTTCGAAGGATGATACATAGAGGATGAAGTCCTTGGTGAAGTCAGGTGCAGATAATAATAGGTTGGAAGCCATAGCTTGATTTAATGCATCAAATGCATATTGCGCATGATGATCCCAGATAAATTGAATGTTGGTACGAAGCAGATGCAAGAAATCGTGTGTTTTTGTCGCATATTCTGGTATGAAGCGGTGAAAGAAGTTAGCCTTTCCTTGGAGGCTCTGCAATTGGCACAAAGTCCATGGTGATGGTTGATAGATAATGGATTGAAATTTAAGAGGGTCAACCATAATCCCTTTGTAGGAAATGATGAACCCAAGAAGATGACCCCTTGGGACATAAAATACACACTTGAGAGGGTTCAAATGGATTTTGTACTTGTTACATCGTAGGAAAACTTGTGGTAGGTCGTCTAACTGTTGTGAGCGCTTCCGTGACCGAGCGGTGAGTTTGTATAGATAGAACAATATGATGTGCACAAGGTCATGGAAGAAGTATGTCATAGTGCACTGGAAAGTGGCTCCAACATTTTTCAGGCCAAATGGAATCACTCGATATGCGAATGTGCCCCAATGGGTTTTAAACGTAATCTTGTATCGATCTTCCTTCCAAATTTGAATTTGGTTGTATCTAGAAAAACTGTCCATGAAGGAAAAGACCTCATGTATGGTGCATGCATCAATGATTTGGTCAATAAAAGGAGTTGGGAAGTTGTTCTTAGGACAAGCCAAACTCAAATCATAGAAGTTTGTACAAACACAGATGGTATCCTATTTTTTAATCATGAGAACATGATTTGAAACCCAAGTGGTGTACGCAATGGGGTATATGAAGCCAGCTATGCGCAGCTTCTCAATCTCGGCTTTGACCTTGATGGCCTTTAAAGGGTGAATGGGATGTTGTTTCTGATGCACTGGCTCTACATCAGGCCATGTATCAATGTGCTGTTCCATGATGGATGGATCCAAACTAGGAATCTCGATGTAGGACCAAGTGAACATGTCACAAAACTCCTGAAAAAGTGCCTTATAAGAGCTGACCTACTTAGTGGAGCATGATGCTCCCAAGTCGATTTATTAAAAAACCTCTGGGTTGGTTCAAAAATTAACCTTAATTGTGGGTGAAATGTTGGCTATATTTCCTTCTCGAAAGGCGTTCAGAGTAGGGATGGGGTTTTTGAATATTGATTTGATGTGGATGAAGGTTTCCTGGGGATAAATAATGAGTGATGGTGCATGTCGTCCCATGAGTATCCAGGAGCAAAAAAGGATTCAAGTATCTTCTCATCATTGCTAAAACAAAAATTGGATAGATCCAAGGGATCATCGATGGTTTCAAAGACGGTAGGGTCAGTGGAGATGGACACCATGTAAATGGTTATGGTGGTTGAGGAAGAAATGGAAGGGTGGATCTCTTCAATGACTATGATGTTGTATTCAAGGGAATGTTTCTGAAGACCAGTAAGGGTGGCCCAATACTTGGCCAAGTCTGGGCAGTGGTGAGAATAATGTCCATACAATACGCAAAGTGCACATGCATGTTTTATCCTCAAAGACATATTTTTTACTTTGGGCTGAGTCGGGATGATGACTACTAGAAGGTTCTCGATTGTATCCATAATGTCTACTTGTGTGAAAAGGATAGGTATTTCTAGAAAATTTTGGTTTTTATGACCCTATACTTCGCACATGGCACAAGGTGGAGTTGGTTGAGGTTCAACAGTTTCTTTGGTGGTTTTTCCCCGTGTCCTCTTTAGAGGATGCAGGGCTGGTGTAGTAACGAAAGGTGTTTTTGGTGGGCAAGGGGGAGGGATTGATGTTTTCTCGATAGGATGAATGAGGGTTAACATGACCTGGGGCATCGACGTTGGGATGGGTGGTGCAAGGTACAACACTGGAATCCCTAGTGTAAAGTTTGGTAGACTTAAAGTAGCCATGGCATGCTTACTCACTATGCCAAAAGGTGGGAAAAGGAAGGGAATTGTATGGAATGGGAGTGAGCCTCAATAATTCCCTAGTAATTGCATTTGAGGTTGCGACTGTGGGAAGAATGGTGCTAGATGAGAGAACCCACAAATCTATTGTGCCAGTTAGCTTTGGTGGAGGAGGTAAATATGGGAAAGAAGCCATCAGGGATGCGTCGAAAAAAAATCTTGGGCCCACGGATGACAAAGATAGGATGGCTACACTATAGATGGAGGTATCAATGGTAGGGATGACATCTTCTGGTGTGTCTATCCCCCATGGATCATAGTAAGTTAATTGGTCCACTGTTATAATATTCCCGTCATGAGGAAACATCATATGGAGGAAAACAGTGGATGCCACGAATCTCATGGCATACATGTAACTATGTCTGAGGAGGAGTTTGTAATCAAGATGAGAATTGAAAAAATATATTTAAATCAAAACTGTATTATCGACTAATGATATAGGGACATTCAGAATAATTCCTTGGGATTTAGTGGAATGACCATCATAGGCGCGCAGGGCAATGGTGGATGGTTGAAGAGTCTCGGACTCGAGTTTCTTACAAAACAAATGTTGACCTGACACAAGTGGACACCCCTTCATCGAAGCTACATAAATTTAATTATAAGTTGAGACTGGAATCTGAAAGGTGATGGTGGATGGAATTCTTGGCTCGCCGTGATCAAAATTGAATGTGATCAATATGGAATCGAAGGGATCCACGACACTAAGTTTGGATAACAACACTTTCTTCTGCGGTGGGCATGTTTTGAGAACTTCAAGAGTGCACATGGTTGTCGATGATTGAGCCAAGTTGTTAACAATGCTATAATTCAAGATAAAAGATGGACCTCTAGCTACCCCATCAGCAGGGGGTGGGGGCAAGTGGAGGGGCATCTTGGAAGTGTCGAAGGTGGAAGTCACTGACATGTCAGCAGTTTCCATGGTGGATCTGTACTGGTTACATCTATTCTGGAGGTTCACCTCTTCATTTTAAAGTGTCATAAGGTCGTGGTTACCAGTCTCCATAGGTGGAGTGGCAGCAGGTGTTGCAGGAGCAGGTGGTGGTGAGGGTGTGGTCGTAACCATTCCGTGGAGTGGTAGCATGTTTTGGAGCACCATAGGTGAAGGAATTGGTGGTATTGGGTTGGAATGATCCAATGCTTCCACATTACTATCCTATTGAGATTAATTTTGGAGGAACTAATTGATTTGGTCCATATGCGGGCATTCATCAGTGTAGTGACCGAAGATGTTGCATAATTTACACAGATGATTAGTTTGTAATGGATTGGTTTATCCCCGTCAGTCAGGTTGTTGGGGGTTTTGCATTGGTGGGTTATAATTATTGTTTTTTAGAGGATTAGGCTATTGGATACCACCTTATGTTTGGTTGTTACCCTAGTTCCTAGCTTGACTTTTCTTACCCTGCCCTTGTTGGTTATTGGGGGTGGGTTGGTTGTGAATATTTTGCTGCACAAAAAATTGTCTTGAGGAAGTCAAAGGAGTTGGGGAAAACGCCAGAGAAGATTGCATTGGTGGCACATACTAGGTTGGAGGAGATGGGGGGGGATATAAATCTGGTCATTGGACCCGAATACGGTTGTGCTGACCAAGTGGGTGCATGGGCGTGCTGACTTGGTGCGGGCTATGCATAGGAGGTTATGGATCTGGACTCAGCCATCATACTTGAGTAATCGGGTATCTGTCTTGGTTGGAAAACACTAGGGGTGTTTCTTGGGTGTGGTGGAATCATAGGGGGTGCTACATAGTATTGTGGATGTTGGGAAATAGAACCAATTACACCATCCACTGCATGGGATGCCCCGATGCATCGTGGTGAGAGGTGACGGCACGGGGAGCGTATGGTATGATGGTGTATAGGTATCCAGACTAAGCATAGATTAAATAAAACTATTGGGCCTTCAATATGACCTCTTCCTCATATTGGGGATGCTCATAGGTGATGTCCTTGGCTATGGGTGGTAGTAGGGTCTTCAAGAACCAATCATGGAATATCCTGTCAACAAGCTGGATTTTGCACAGGCTACGTCATCGTTGCTGCTCATGAATGTGGTTGCTGATGTGCGTCACGGTATTCTGATGGAAAGATAACAATATCTCCATGCCTTCATCATAGCGGATAGGGTGTTGGAAATATTAGACGAACATGAAGGCCAGCAAATTGAAATAAGGGTGAGAGGCTTGAGGTAGTTCAATATACCATTTTTCTGCATCACTTCTGAGTGTGTGTTGGAATAGTCTCTATCTAATCGAGTCATCTACAATGTTGTTTGAAGAGAACCATAAATGAAATGACATTAAATATGGTTTGGGGGAATTCTATAACCTTTCCTTCAAATTGTGGAATATCTGAAGGGAGCTTGGCCGGCATGGGAAGCGAGTGAGGTTGATGACTAATGGGGCCATTTTTTAATCTCACCAAGTCTGGTAAATTAAATTGAGCCATAAATGGTAGGATCAATCCGAGGTTGGTTCAGGATGGATAAAAAATGGTGTTGGATTTTTCAAGAGCGTGATGTCGATGCATGACTAGGGGAACTTGAGGTTGACTTCACGCAAGGGGGATAGTCGAGAAAATGGTGGAAGGGCCACTACCCCTAGGAATGTATGGTGGTACTATTGGAATTGTGGGATCGATTGTAGGGTCACCACTGATGGGTGGTGTACCTACAACCATATGCGCATTGGTGCTGGGACCACTAGTAGGGACGTTGGTAATGATGTGATGTCACATACCCCAATTTTGCAAAAAGAATTTTATATTATTTGATATTATTTGAGGACAATATGTTAAATTTTATGCTAAGTTGTAATTGATGACTCAACAGGGTCAAGGATATTTAATGTAATTCTGAATATTTTATTTATAAATAAATAAAGGAGGAGAGAACAGCTTAGGAGAGCTGTTAAAAGAGTGTTTACTAGTCAAATTGGTGGAGAAGACTAGGTGGAGAGCAAACTGACATGTGGCAGCTTCCTAAAACCACTTCCAACTGTTGCAGGTGGAAACCTCCCTATATTTGGGGCCATGATTCCCCAAGAAAGTGGAATCAGAGTAGGTGGCTCAATTAATGACAACTGACACAAAAGACCTAGGCAATATTTATAAAAATTCCCATTGAAGAGAGCTGAGGGTGTTCATTCTAGAGAAGAGATCATTCAGGTTGAATGAATGTACTTTAGAAAAATTCAATGGAAGCAAAATCTAGAAAGTTTTTGAGGGGATAACTGCTGATTGATCTAGTTGCAGCTTTTATGCTGAAGATCATACTACTCAGAGCATAGTGTTTTACTAAGATATTGAACCAGTCAGTTGACAGAGGGTTCTATTGTTTGCATTCTCCACCAGTTCTTAGCCAAGAAGACCAAGAACAAGCTCGAGGGTCCTGAGGAAGCATTGTTTGAGTGCTCTCCAGGAGATTGGTATTGAGGAACGACCTCCTAACGCTATTGTCATCTGTCCTCAACAGGTTCTAAGTTATTTGATTTTACTATGTTAGTTAAATAAATCTTAGTTAACTGATAGGTGAATGTTAACAATTCAGTTTGTGAAATGTTTGAGTTAAGTATTTTTATTATATTGTTACATAAATGAAATGGATTTAGAGAATAATGTGTTATAATGAAAATAAATTTCTAAACTGTGTTTTTCCACACCTAGAAACCAGGTCGTACTCTAGCACAGATAGAATTCTTTACGTAGATAAGAGAATGAAAATAGTAGGTAGGATTGTGTATCTGTAAATAGTAGAGCAAATTATTTCAATGTTTAAAATATTATGAAGGAAATACAGTGTTATAATTTATTTGTGTTTACTATTTTTACTTAGTATAACTAAATAAATATGCAGAAAAGAAACAGTAAACTACATTAGAGCTACAGTAATGGTATATAGTTAAGTATATAAACAAGCTATTTACCACAGAGTTATCTTTTAAAAATAACAACTAAATCTTAAACTGTTACTTAATATAAACTAGCTTAGGGTTATGTTAAAAACCCTTAATTTATAAAGAGTAAACAGAGTTACAAAGTTTACTTTCCATCCTTTAGAGAACTCTGAATAAATTCTATGTACAGAATAGTAAATAAAAACAAATGGAAATATAATCAATAAATAATAAAAACACTAAGAATTTACATTTATAGAAACTACTTTAACCTGTGAAGAAAGAACTTCAGGGTCGAAACCCTAACTACTAATTTATCTATTTATAAATTAAATAATTTAAGTTTTAATCCATTTACATTAATAAATATGTAAACAAATTATAGCGTGTAATTTAGACTGTTTGTACTCTTTTCTTAAGACAAATATTTTTATAAATAGGTAAATAAAAATATAGATAACAGGTTAATGGTAATAGCCAAGCTGAAGAAATAAGAAACAGTGCCTAATTAATAAATAATTTAAGAATATATTTTACACAAGGTATTTCTTTTCATTTCACCCTAACTCTTATATTCTGGAGAGGTAAGCATAAAACTATAAATTCTACATTTTGACTAACCTACAGTCCTCACATTAACATTAATTACTTATAAAAGATAACTTAAATAGCAATTATCTTCACTTAGAGTTGAAGAAGGAAATACCCTAATTACACAGAATCATAATTTACAAGATTTCAAAACTATTGCAAAAATGAGACAGAGATCGAAGTTAAAATCCTTCGTAAAAACCAAAAGTATTACATTGTGAGGCTGAAAACTTAACCAAAATACATCACACAGCTCAAGGCTGGTATTTACCCAGTATTGTAGCAAGGGTTTGTAAATATAAATTGGAAAACAACTTATTAAAACCTCCTATCTAACAAAGAGACAGAACAGGTTTCCAAGCACTGAGTTCTCCTTCAACAACCCTCAATACAAGTAGGGAAAAACCCATTTGAACTTAGGGCTTACCAGTTAGATCCACGAGCCACTAAAGTCAGTCATCGTTTATCTTCCACCAAAGCTTGGAACTATCACGGGTTCCTGTACAAGCATTTTACCGAGCATTAGTTCAAGGCTCAGTTCAATAACGTAAAAACCCTAACTGTGTTCATAATTTGACAAAGAGTCTACATATTAAAAAAAAAGTTATTCTTACATGCAAATAGAAGAGGTGTCAAGCAATGAAGAGACTGTCACCAGTTTATAATGTGCACACAGGAGTTTCCAAACCCAATGCCGATTGTGGAGTAAAAATAGTGACATAGAAGCCTAAGCTTCACAAAGTCGTGATAGGCCATGAGGAGAACAGGACTGAGCTATCGACAGGCCAAGAGCCAAACATAAAAACAAGAAAACAATCATGCTATAAGGTTCACAACCATAGATCTTTGCAATCAAAGACCAAGTTCTAGAAACTACAACAATTTTAAAAAACAGTTTTGGGGCAAGAAAGCAGAGGAACAACCTCTCATGGCTGCCATCAAAACTACACAGAACAACCTGTAGGCCAGCAAAAACTTTGGAGACAAATGACAAAGTGAATAGGGTTTGCAAGTCTTTTATATCTCAAATGCATGGATAGGAGGTGACCACGTTCCCTTCAATTATTTTAACCATGCAGGGGTCGAAGTCTATAGTCTATCTACGTCCAATAATCAAATTGTTGTTGCAATAATCAATAAAACAATTATTCAAATAAGTATTGAATTGGATATACATATATTCAGAAATGGAAACATAAACTATATTCAATAGTATTGGCGTCGATGATTTTTGGTTAATAATGATTTCTTGTCGTTGACCATAGAGTTGGGCCATGAAAACCTTGTTATGGTAATATCCCAAGGTCAACCATAGTATAAATTATTCCATTAACAATTCATTTGAAACCATGCAAATCGACTTAAAACATTTATATATTATGGAATCTTAAACCATGTCATTTGAAATCGATGGTTAAAGTTAGTTAGAATTCCTAGTAACTTTCTTATGTCATTTAACTATAGAGTAAAAGCATTTTTTTTAAATGACAGTAAACAATGACAAGGATTAACCTTAGCATAACCCTTTACAAATAAAGTATTGTATGCTCGACTTGCTAATGAAATTAATAATGAACCTTATTATTTGTTACAAGTCACTAGTGCACAATTGGTTCTATTAGAATATATGAGTTTTTATTTTAATGTCTTTTCGATATAGACCTTTAGAATAGAAGTTCTAGGTAGTAAAATCTACCATATTAGTTAGAATACACTATGACTTATTTTGAGTGAGGCATCATGGTAATAGTAATTTTACTATGGTTTAAACTAAATGCAAGGGTTATACATTATAGGAATAACAAATGATAATGTGGTTTCCTATGAAATAAACATATAAAAATGGTGGTAGGAAGTATTCTATTTATAAGGCACTGTATTTACAATGTCATGGAAATTTCCATATAGAATATTGTTGCAGGATGCAAGTAACATTTATATTGGCACATTATAGAGTAAGGTGGTATTGTTCATAGTTACAATATTACAAGCAGGAAACAATGATTCAAGTACTAAAGTTCATAACTTGATGATTAGTAATCTCACACAAAATAACAGCTTACTAAATTACATGGCTAAGTAGGATAGAGACGAAATGGAAAACAAGGTCTCTATTGGAAGTATTTACTATTGATATTGATAGGAGTACTTCCATGAATAAGAGACAGTACTTTTAAAACATAACATTGTGAGATAAGCATGTTAAAAATAGAAGTAAATGTATGACGAAGAATATGAGCTTTAAGCTCACAGTAAGTATCTTTTGTTTTTTCTAAGCTTGATAAAGATAACGACCTTTATATATAAACTTTGAATAATGTCTTAGAAACATAAACTATAGAATACAAAATTAGTTTCCCTCATCAGATCTTGTTTGAGATTAATCGGCTTATTTACTAGCATATTAACTTGCAAACAGAAATAATTCTTGATACCTTATGAATTAAACTTCTAATTACTCGATCGTTACTTGTTGAACCTGTAAAGAACCAGCAGTCCATCTGCATTCACATAAATGTTAAGTAAGCCCAAGTTTTCAAAGATAGATTTCACCTACTTGCCAAAATTAAAATTATTAGTAAAATTGAAAGAGATATGAATGCAGGTCAATCTTATATACTTTAAGAAAATGAAATTTGCATTAGTTATTGTTTTATGAAACTGATTAATACTAATTGCAGACTGTTTCATTTTCCGCTAACCGCTAGCAGTTAGTAAACTGCATTGTCAACATTTTATGTTATCTTAAAAATTTTAAACTTTTATGAAATTTTGGAGTTTTGACATGTGGTATCAAAGCACAAGGTTCAAACACTAGGCCTTGATGAATCCCAACTTGCTTTTATGAAACAGTGAATTTAAATTATTTTGCTCATGTTATTTTTTTTTAATGTTATTCAACACAGAATTTGTTTCTGAGTTTAACAATAGGTATGGAAAGACTGGAGGAATATGCGGAAGAGGAATCTCCCTTAACTGAATAAGAAAACTTACAAAGAGACCCTATACAAGAAGACATAACCACTAATTCCTCATAAATTTTACAAACAGTAAAAGAACTAAAATCTGAAATGCAATCTGTTAAAAAGGAAAATGAGAGGATCTTGAGAGCTCAGGAGGAGTTGAATCAGATCCTAACAGAAATATTTCATGCTGAAGGAAGGGGTAAAAGAGCTAATTCAGAAGATATAATTTACCAACATAAGTATAAAAATACTAATTAGACTAAAAATGAAAGCATCTCATATTCAGAAGTATTTGGTGATCAACGTAATTTTCATTCCACCAGTGATAGTAGTGATGACAATCATTATACTAAAAAGAGAAAATATAAACCTTATGAGGAAATTTCTACAGAGTTTAAAAAGATAAAGCGACCAACATTCAATGGGGAAACTGAAAAAGGGGAGGAAGCGAAATCCTGGTTATCTGGGATGAAGAATTACTTCGAGATATATAACTATTCTAATCAATTAAAGTCTAGAATGGTTATTTATAATCTTTCAGGGAAAGATGATATATGGTGGCAATATTTAAAGAGAGTAAAAGGAATAAAATAAAAGAACGTAAATTGGAGTACCTTCAAGAAGTACTTTAAAAAGAAATCTTTATCTGAGCAGTACTATGAAGAAAGAGCAAAAGAATTCTATGAGCTTAAACTAGGTACAATGATTATGAAAGATTTAAACAACAAGTTTTTAAGTCTGCTTAGGTATGTGCCATACCTTGTAGATGAAAAAATGAAGGTACAATGATTCCTCAACTTTTTACCTTATCACATAAAGGATATGATTGAGTATGACAATCCAAAAAATCTGGAAGAAGATATGAGGAAAGCTAATTTCTGTTATGAACAGAACTGGAAAAAGGAGAGCATGGCTAACTGGAAGGACAAAAAGAACAATAATAATTATGATCAAAAGAAGAAAGAGTTTGTGCCCAATTAGAATTCTAAGAATAATAAGGCCAGAAATTTTCCTAACAAGAATTTTGAAGGGAATAAGAATAATTCACCAAGCAATCAGAACAATTCAAAGGGTAAAGAGTGTGCTAATAATCATGGTAATTACACAAAGAACTTATAAAGTGCTAGGAGTGTAATGGCCCACATTATGCTTCAGTATGTCCTAATCGAAAAAAGACTGTCAGTAATATCCAGACCATATGGGAGGATATGACTATTGGATACTTAGCGAGGACTTCTCCCAAGATCAATGCATCCTTGGAGAATCGACATGCAGACTATCAAACTTCCATGGTGGAAGTAGAAGGTAATATAAACCAGACCCCTATAGCTATTTTAATTGATCCATGAGCTAGTCTAAGTTATATTTCACCTAAATTGGTAGAAAAATGTAGCTGCCTGTTGAAAAATTTGAAAGTTCTTGGTTGGTTTAGTTAGCCACTAGTGCAAAAAGGAAGGTAACTTGTTTTGTAAATAAATGTGCAGTAGTTATGGATCAATTTGAAACTTTTGTAAAGCTTAATGTACTACCTCTTGGTTCTTACGACTTACTAATCGGTATGGATTGGTTAGAGCAACATAGGGTGATCTTAAACTGTTATGATAAAACCTTTACTTCTATAATTAATGAGGGAAAATCAATAAGAGTAAAGGGAATCCCTAGAAAAACAAACATAAGGCAGATTTTTGCTCTACAGCTTAAGAGAGCTGTTAGGAAAGGTTGTAAGGCTTATGCAGTAATAGTAACTAATGAGGAAAATCTAAATAGTACAGATAAATTAAAATTGGAGCATATAACAGTTTTAAAAGAGTATACATATGTATTTTCGGAAGAGATTCTGGGACCGCCTCCGAAAAGGGAACTAGATATTACCATTGAGCTGGTACTGGGTGCAGTACCCAGCTCAAAGGCCCCTTATCAAATGAACATACTTGAACTTAATGAACTAAAGTCACAATTAAAAGAACTTATCAACAAGAAGTATATATGACCCAGTCTGTCTCCCTAGGGGGCACCTGCCATCTTCGTTAAGAAAAAGGATGGAACTATGTGACTTTGCATAGATTACTGTCAGTTGAATAAGATGACTATTAAAAATAGATACATGTTGCCTCACATAGATGATCTATTTGATCAACTACGTGGAGGCATGATGTTTTCGAAAATTGATTGAAGGTCTGGATATCATCAAGTTAGGATTAAAGATGAAGGCATGTTTAAAACAACTTATAGGACTCGATATGGCCATTATGAGTTTGTTGTCATGCCATTCAGGCTTACTAACTCCCTAGATATTTTCATGTGTTTAATGAACAATGTAATGCATAAGTATCTAGATAAGTTTATGGTCGTGTTTATTGACGACATATTAATTTAATCGAAATCCGAAGAAGAGCATAAATAACATCTAAAAATTGTTTTGCAAGAGTTACGAAATCATCAACTCTTTGCAAAGTTTAGTAAATGCAATTTCTTTAAGGATGAAATCCAGTACTTAGGTCATGTGGTCACTAAGGAAGGAATTTTGGTGGATTCTGAAAAGATAAAGGTTATCGAATGTTGACAAGGATTAGATTCTAAGACCCTACGCTACTTCAAAGACTTAGCCGTGTCTAAGAAAGTTTTAGAGAAAGTATTAAATTTTAAAAACATAAAATTAATCATATGAAGTCTTGTCCCAAACATAGGACGATAGGACCAAATTAATTGAGCAAGTGCCACCTTAACCTTCTAGTAACCAACAAGTATTTTGGGTTTGTTGTGTTCAATGAATTTTCAAGCACATTGATACATATTAGAGACAACATTTTCTCCATAGTTGAAGCATACCCACTTCCCTCTTTAAAATCACTCTAATTCACAAACATTGCTACCAAAGGATCTTAGTTTACTTGAGCATCATCAATGACACATATGACTATACTAGTTCATGTTGATTCCTATAATTTTGGGTTCACTATGTGAAAAAAATATTATCTGGACACATTGATACATTTCAAAGAAAGTCTTTTGTATTTTAAAAGGACAAATTATTTTTTGTAATTAGCTTTCCCTCACACGAAACCAAAAGACTAGAGTAAGCATTGTCATTTTCTTGATCACTTAGTATCCAACAAATCTTCAAGGTTTTGCATGTGCAACAAAATTTTGGGAACATGAAAAAATTATAGCAATACTTTGTTTCTCCTCAACTAAGTGTGTACACTTTCCTCTTGCAACTCAACCTAGCACCAACACAACTACTAACGTAGCTCACCATTGTTTCCAGACCATTAACAATGTTTATTATCAAACAATATCACATCTATATGTCTATTCTTAATATATGTGTCACAACTCATAGTTCTTTCAAAATATATGTGCATTGAATCAGCGCTCTAACATAAGAGAACCCCTACCAATGCTCTAACATAAGAGAACCCCTACCAATGCTCTAACATAAGAGTACCACTATTGATGCTCTAACATTGAGATGATTTTTTTTGTGGTTATATAGTGTTGGTGCACCATATATATACCTACCAATTGTTGTGGTGTGTTAGGATATATAGAGCAGCAACATGTTAGAAATTTAATTTTGTATCTCGTCGATGGATTGATAGAGGTGAACTAATATATATAAAAAGCATCTATCTTCTTGAAATTTTTATTTTTGTTCACTACACAATTCTGTTGATATATACCATGGCACCGAAAATGGTGTGAATATAGTGAAAAATAACTTATTAGTTATTTAATTTTTTTATGGTTTTGCTGGTAGTGCATTCAGTTCATCAACACGCATCGTAGACCTAAAGTTTATGTGGGTTGTATGATGATATTGATAAATAAAGGCGCACCATTTTTTTGTGAGTCTTTATATTTATAGAGCAGTACATTTTTTTTAAATGTTTATGGTTTCATGGCAGTGAGTTGAGTTTACTTGAGCACATCGTAGGCACATTTTTTTTGTTTACTAAGCAGTGCTTTGTAACCATATTAATGCATTGCGGTGATGGTGCATTTATGTATTTAGATAAAATGGTGTACTTTTTAATTGTAATATAATATTTAGAATTTATTTATGCAATATAGTAGTTTATGATTTTCTAGTGTATATTTTCATGGATACATATGCTCAAATTATGATTTTTTATCATCAAAGAGCTCAAAATTCAAAAGATACCATTCATGGATGCTTTTTGATGAATTTGTAGGTTTTACTGTTACTATTTAAGAGTGATTATGGTTATTCTTGTTCCTAGATTTTATAAATAGCTTTGGGAAATTTAAATAAACAATGTATTGGTATCATTTCTTCCCTCCCATGATATATGCACATGGAATATATCTTGTTTCAAAAGATGAAATGATGGATTGTTTAAATTATCAATTAAAATTTTGTTGAATTATACGTAATTATTTTGTTGTTAGTCTACATTTTGTGGGATTGTCATAGTTTTAGATGTTTAATTGTCAATATATGTATGGGTACTTGATATGGTTTCAAGGTGCTAATAATATGGATTTTAAAAATTAATTTACAACTTTTTAAAATTAACTTTAGTTAAGTAATAGTAAAAAGAGTACTAGTTTGAAACATATTGTCGTGTTATGCCATGTATTTACAAATGAATAGAATATTGGTTGAATCAAAGTTGATTTTAAATATATAATTGTGTACCAATAAGGAAACCTATTTCATATACCAAAATTTGGTATGCCATGTATTTACAAATGAATAGAATATTGGTTGAATCAAAGTTGATTTGAAATATATAATTGTGTACCAATAAGGAAACCTATTTCATATACCAAAATTTGATACCAATGGCCATTAGTTAAGCAATGTATATCTTCCCATAGTACAAGCACCATGGGAAATAAACGATGGCCACTCATCAATCTTATAGGTGATATCAATAGATAAGTTTAATTCAGTGGGACTTCTATATCCATACCATAAAAAAACAAATTCAAACAACTTATTAATATTTCACTCATATAGTTTGACCAAATGAAAACAAACTCCTCCTTTTATGGAGATAGTTTGACCAAATAAAAAAAAATATGGTATTACAACATAAATGTTATGTATGTTGTAATATCATTTGAATAATTTCTAAAATCTAGCACTTAAAGCATGGTTCAAGTTTTCTGAAGTAAACAACTTTAGAAGTTCAATTGCTAAAAAATCCTCTTGTTTTTAAGAAATTTGCTTGAGAAAATAATAAAATGTCATTATTAGTATGGGGGAGATCCTATCAGGTTGTGATTGTCACGTTAGTCATGTTATGCTAGCCAACATAAAAAAAAACATTATGTTAACCCACATAAATAAACCAACATAGATCCATATTAATCCTGGATCTAGAAAGCACCAAGAGGATTCCAATTTCTTTTGGTGTAAGTTATTTTTATCTTAAATTTTTAAATGTTCATAAAAAATTACACCTCAAACATTTTGATCCCTTTAGTGTTTGGTAAATCAGGGTTTATCATGGATCTTTTAATTACTTTTCATTGACTTTTATTATTGGGTTTTTATTATTTGATAAATTAGGTGGCATGTTTTTCTCTATATTTTGTTTGTTGGTGTAGTGTTAGGTTAAACACAAATTGATCTCATCAATTTTATTTGGATGACACTCATTTATTCTAATCAATAATCAATAATCAAATATATTAAAATTCTACTCTAAATCCACACCAAAATATATCTAAATTTTATTATAAAAAATGTTTTATTTTATTATGGTGAATTGTAAAGAAAGTTAGTTAATTTAAATTATTTTAAAAGTAATTAAAAATGAAATAAAATAAAAAGGATATAATATTAGAAGAAGGTGAATATATTTTAAAAAAGAGTTTAACATTTCCATTAATCATTAACACTTAATATATATTAGAGAGAATTAAAAAAAAAATTACAAAAATATAAATGGTCATTTTCTAAAGAACAAATCTAGTTAGTTAGCATAAACCCATTTTAAACCTGCATTTATCAAGCACCCAAAGGGATGTAATTTATGGATCTATGCTACTTTATTTTATTTTATTTTATTTAATCCCATATGTAATTTATATTTCTATTTTTATATTTTTTATTTATGTCACTTAACATAATGTTTTTTTATGCCGGCTAGCATAACTTGACTAACATGACAGGATCTCCCCCATACTGGGCTAAGAGCACCTCTTCTCTCAGTGAAAAAATAAAATAAAAATATTATGGATTCATATATTTATATAGTGTCCACTCAATCAAAAATAAATTCACCAAATAATAAAACTAAATGAAAAGTAATTAAAAGATCAACGTTAAACCCTAATTTACCACTAAAGCCATAAAAATATTTGAGGTGTAATTTTTTATGAACATTATGAACATTTAAAATTTTAAGATAAAAATAACTTACACCTAAAGAAATTGAATCCCTCTCGGTTCTTTCTAGATCCAGGTTTAATATGGATCTATGTTGGCTTTACACAATACATGTCATGTGTGTCACACAACCTCATTTAACTACTTCTCAAAAAGTATCATCTAAAATGGGGTTTAAGTCTTGAAGGAAATAATATAACTATTAATTAAACTAGAATGTCTATGTTAAGCAATTACCCAAGACTAGGAGAAAAATAAGGAAATCAAAGACTTTATGGCTTGCAATATGCAAATGTGATATAAGCCTATCTCAAGTCCTTCATCCTCCCTCAACATTCATCCACCTCCATGGCCCTCCCTCCTCCTTCCCCTTCGACCTCCCTCTCCTCCCCCCACTCCCCTTCTCCTCCCTCCTCCTTCTCCTCCCCCCACTCTCCTCCCTCCTTCCCCCCTCTCCCTTACACCCTCTACCTCCTCCTTCTCCCATATTTTCCTCCTCCTCCTTCTCCCATCTTTTCCTCCTCCTCCTCAACCCATTGTCTCCTCCCTCCCCCCTTCTCCTCCTCCTCCTCCACCCACTATCTCCTCACCTTGCCTACTCTGCCCTCCCTTCTCATCCTCCTCCACCCATTGTGTCCTCCCTCTTCCTCCACTGACCATATCCTCCCTCCTCTACCCTCCCTTCTCATCCTCCTCCATCCTTCAACCTCCTCCATGACCGTCCCTCTTCTCCCTCCTCTTCCTCTTTCTCTTCCACCCTCCTCCCTCCCCACTTCCCTTCTCCCTCCTTCCCCACTTCATTTCTCCCTCCTTCTCCTCCTCCTTTGTTCTCCTTCTCCTCCTTCACCACTTCTCTTCACCCTCCTCTTATTCCCTCCCTCTCTTCCTCAT